>JAJGOT010000561.1:0-115000 GCA_022457155.1 Cladopsammia gracilis | reverse complement strand
TGTCTTTGGTATTCTGATTTGGTGCTTCCTGTTCCCCAGATGAAAACACTACCGATGACCTCTTGTTGTTAACTTGTATCGAGGTGTTGTTATTCACTGGTTTATTGCTTTTCACTAGAACTGGATTGTCACTGCACACCGGTGTTGGTTCATCACTGAACACTGGTATGGGTTCATCACTGTTCCAATTAACCCATAGACTCTTACTAAGAGGATCAGTTGCCTTATTAAAGTCTGGAAAAATCCCAATGTCTGTCACTTCATGTTGAATGCTCAAACTACCCTTTGTAAGAACTCTGTTAACTTTCTGATTCCTCACTAGCTTGCAACTATAACTCACATCCAAACCACATCTTTCACAGATACTTAAATCACACCTTTTCTGGTCCATTTCTGAGCTTCTCTCAGTTCGTCTGTCATTACACAATACACAGCTGGGGTGAGGTACAGGTAGGGAGAATAAATCCTGACAGAGATACTTTTTGTCAGCCTCCACATAATCAACATGGCAAGGTGCAGGTTTAACTAAATCATTCATCTGATGAGCTGCCATGTCAATCCACTTTTGACACAAAATGTTAGCTTCAGTGCCAAGTTCTTGTCTGCTTTGTGCACCACAGGATGTACTCCAGAAATGCCTTTCTTCAGAAGCTCTGCAATCCTGTGAGATAAATGGCTGGTAGAACAAGTCTCCTGCAGATGACAACTGAAACACAGTGAAACCCTTTTGAGGGTGGGATGTTTGCGGCAAGGTACAGATACCTATAAGTGGCTGAGACAGTCTTGAAGCCACTACTGGTGAGTAAGTCAGGTTGCTACTAAGTCCTGTATAATGCCATTCATTATAAGGTGACACCTGAAAATGATTACAGCACATGTATCAATATTATTGATTTTTATCAGAAGTTTGTAAAAAAAAAAACAAAAACAAATGAGAGTGCCATGGTTCTATGTGGAATAATTCAATAATTTTATGGAATAATTTATTATTCCATAAATTATCAGTAAGAAGGCAACATGCTGTGGTCAATGAAAATTACATGCACATTATATTATACTGTTTTATTCTAAGAGTGCCATGGATCTATAAGGTGTGTTGTTGAACATGTACAAGTGCGACATCTGCGAAAATTAAGGACTATCCCCAGTCTCCCTTCTTGCATGGTATGTATTGTACCCCACCAGAAGTGAAATTTCATGTTTTTAGATGGCTACACATGACATTGTATTAAAAATGTGAGGAAGAAAAATAGATAGCAAAAATGTTTTTTTTGATTTTCATAACATGGAATACCATGATGTAGATCAATCGATCGAGCAAATAAAAAAAATCTTTAAGTTATAATTTTTTTTATGTAGTTGGATACTCCTGGCAATAATATTATGCTTTATCTATGGAAACTGGTGGATTCTAAAAATAAATATTCTAAATAATTATTTTTTCCCCACCTTCCATGGTGAGGATGTTGACATGGGTGGCAAGTGTTCATTAATGGCAGCAGCTGTGTCAGAGTACTGAAAGCAGTGTGTCTGTCTATGACTTGAGCCAGATACCATCACAACTGTATCATTACATTGTGGGATTGTATCACAAGCAACATTGATGAACTGAACTGGGTCTTCAATATGATGTCTCCACTTAAGGACTGGATGTTGAAGAAATCGATCATCAAGAATCATGAGCGATTGATCTGTGGCCAAGACATAGTGATGTCCATTTTGAGGGTGACGTTGAATTGCAGATATGCATTCAAAAGAGTCTACTTGATCTGATGGGATGGAAAAGAAAAACCTTCGGAACAATGTGCCTGCCTACGAAATAAAAAAAGAGTAAAGACTTTAAAATAATGACTCCAGGGCCAATACAAGGTGATCATACTACCCTCACATAGTTACATGTACTGGAAGTGGGATTTTCAAACCAGTTTGATTTTTGTTTTCCTTTGTCTGAGATTATGATAAATGAATCTGAGACAAAGGAAAATAAAAATTAAACTGGTTTGCAAATTTTCAAACCAAAGAAAAATTTGAACCACAACATATCCATTGTGGTTTTTCCTTTTTTAGCATTAGCATTCAGATTTCGGTTTTTAGCAAAAAGGAAAGTGGTTTTTCATATTTGCTCGTGTTTTGCCTTGGGATCAGCCTTGTATCTTTTCCTCACATTGGGCATTGAGGGGGACTGGGTATTACCAAAGAAATATTTCAAGAGCTGGACAAATTTACACTGACATTTTGAAAGCCACTGAATAGTGCAGTGCCCTAAGAGGTACAATAATTACATGCAATAAATCGTGACTCAATCACTGTTAAATAAATTGAAAACATAACAAACTTACCCTAAAATCTATTAAGTCCATCCCTTTTGTATCTGCCATTGCAATGCATCGTGGATTATCAGCAAAAACACACTGGTACCAAGGGGAATCATACCCTCGTTCACAAAGGTTACCTGGACAAATCTGACTCAGGGAGTGATCGCATGACCAAAGGTATGTTCCACCAGATTCTGTCACAATAACAGATTCTCCAGGAATATAAGGGCTGACAGCAATGCACATAGCTTGTCTAGTCAGAGCTACTGTCTCAAGAAGCTTTACAGACAGCTAAGGATAAAAGATCATTTTAGTGTCACAGCTTGAGACTTAATACCTGTAAAAATGCCAGCATTTCCTGTGTTTTTTTGTTTTGCTTGCAGAATAAATAAAGTTGTTTCTGTTTGGTGTATGTTTCTGCTACCATTTGGCCTCCCTGAGCTGTTGATTTGCATGCCTGGTCCAGTAATTAAGTCAGTAAGCAAGAAAGTCCAGTCAGTAATTGCCATTTAATAGCAACAGCTGTTTCCTGTGGCAAATGTCAATAGAAATCTAGCCTAATGGGAAAAAGAAATGATGGATAATCCATGTTTAACACAGTCGACATTTACACTGCAAGCAAACTTTGGGCAAGTTTGGATATTTTTTTTTCTGATTTTTGGCCAAAATCTTCACTTTCATCCCTTTTGCACCAAGATTTTTAATTGAAATATGATTTATTAGAATTCCGATGAAACTGACGATCAGTATTGATGACAGTTCAATGATCTGGGTAAATGTACTGGTCAGAACCAGAAAATTGGAAAACCATTAATTTATTATTATTTGCTGTAAATTGTGTTTTAAGCCACTCCCCTAAGTCCCCTCCCTCCCTTTTAAACACCCCTCCTTTCCCCTTGATCATACATTAATAATAATAGTAAAGAAGTATTTTTCGTTTGTCTCACGATGTAGTCACTTCCGATGTGGATCGCGACGTTTCGACTGCATACTGCTAGTCTTCTTCAGGCGATAGGGTCGACTGGTTAAGCGTCACCTTATGAAGCACGATGCTCTCCTGTGATTGGTTGGTTTCCAACAGCTGTGACTGGTGCATTTTGATCCTCGTTGTTTCGGCGAATTGTTCCCTCGGCGGTCCGTAGTCGTACGGCTCTCCTGGTGTTGTGTTTCTTGATCGTGGGCATCCATGCTTCTGGAATTTCTGTACCACTGTCCCTGTTGATGTTGTTAGGGTTAAGTCTTAAAACCACGCAGGGTCAAAGAGGCGATCCACATAAGACTTAACCCTAACAACATCAACAGGGACAGTGGAATAGAAATTCCAGAAGCATGGATTCCCACGATCAAGAAACACAACACCAGGAGAGCCGTACGACTACGGACCGCCGAGGGAACAATTCCCCGAAACAACGAGGATCAAAATGCACCAGTCACAGCTGTTGGAAACCAACCAATCACAGCAGAGCATCGTGCTTCATAAGGTGACGCGTAACCAGTCGACCCCATTGCCTGAAGAAGACTAGCAGTATGCAGTCGAAACGTCGCGATCCACATCGGAAGTGACTACATCGTGAGACAAACGAAAAATACTTCTTTACTAGTGTGTTCACCACGATGAACAACAACAACCCTTATTATGATATTAATAATAATATTGTATAACCTAATTGGCATCATCTAACCCATCATTGGTATATTTCACCTACAAGTATGCCAACTTCCAAGTTCACAAATTTTTCACATGTTTCAAAAGATAAAAATACATAGCGAGTTAAAGGTACACGAAATTACATATAATTGATCAGGACTGTCACTAATTTTTTAAATGGGTAAGTAAGGAAAGTATCTGGGGAAAATTGGTTTCAGGGGTTGTCATTATTTTGTTTTTTTTTTTTTCTAAGTAGCTGGGGCTCAGACAAACAATTGCCATGGAAAATCCCTGGCCCCTGCTCTTATTGACAGCCCTGGTTAGTAATGATTATGAAACTATAATTAATTATTGCCAACTACAGCGATACATTGTACTCACAGAGTCTCCTTCTTCGGAACCAGTTGGGCGTCTTTGTAAGAATGTGCAATTATACTGTGATCTGCTTCCAATAACAATGTTGTTGTGAGAATAAGAGGAAAAGTCAATTTGTCTTAGTCGACCCTGAATTGAAAACTGCTGCTTCAAAAGTACAGGATGAAAAGGCAGTGAAGTGCTTTCTTTAGTTACTGAAACCATTGACTGTGGGACATGTGAGAGGTGTGAAAAGTTTAAAATATCCAGGCCAGGACCACTGGGATACATAAGAAGGGCCTGATAATCTGCTGCTAAAGCATGACAAGACAAACTATTGCCCATGAAAGTGTCAAAGTGTAACCTGGATATTTCTAAAGCGTTACTTTCTTGGAGTAGGTTCTCTAGTAATGTCGGAGAAATATCAGGCAAGGTCGCTCCTAAATGCTTTAATATTTGGTTAGAATTGCAATTCTTGTGCACAGAAGCATGATGAATGTTATAGCACAGTTTACAACAATCGTCTCTGCGCTTCCACGGAAAGTGAAAGTCCATCTTGTGTTTATTATTTCCACACGTGCTCCATGGCGGGCAACTCATTTCTTCTTGCAACAGATCAACGACAGTCCCGTACATAACATCAGGGTGATCTGCAGAAAAGTTATCTACATGGACAGTAGACGCATTAAAATTGAGCTGATCTCTACGTAAACATCCACTTAACTGATAATCATTCAGTGTTTCCTCTGGTAGAGAAGAACAACGTTGATTTGGCTCCAAAAAAGGCAAGCTGGGGTGCTTTGCGACCAGTCGACGTTGCAATAGCGAATCATGCGACTGATTTGAATGAATAACCAGTCTTTGTCCGTGTTCATCCAAGTCTACATTTAATACTGAGGCGCTGCCGTAGTCAATAAATGACTGTGAGACTTTTTCTTGGCCAGAGAAAGGAAAGTTATAACTTTGCCAAGAGTGTTTCTCCGCTGCCATTTTAGAGAAAACCAAAAGACGAGAAGAACTGGTACCTAAGTACGGCACCAGGTCACGCAAGCTGGTTTCAACTCACGGAAATTCAGTGCGAAGGCGTCTAAAAAAGATGGCGGAAGAAACTTTCCTTTCTTGGCCTTATTGAGAGCTCAGAAAGTAACTTTTCCCTCCATGCGGAAAGAAAAGAAAGCGTTAGCCATATTCCATGAATGAGGAAAAAGGGAAGTTAGTATGCGGGGAAGAGGAGAATATTTGTGGGACCCAAAAGTGTACGAGCCAATCGAGGGAGAACGGAGGCAAAATAAAGGACGAGAAAGCACAAGATCTTAACAGCTCTGCCACGACAGAAAATGGATTTTCTGCAAGCGTAGAGAAAATTGAAAGGTATTTAATAAATGAATGTGGAGTTTTAATTCTTCCATAATCGCTATTACATGTTTAAACATAAGACTTTGTTGTTACTTACAACGAGGCACTACATGTACTTTGTATGCAAGTATGATCATTGGAGCTTTCGCAGCTTTTCTGTTTCTTGGATGAAAATGTATGCAGTTGAAGTTTCATTTCGCCATGTTTTATTGACCTCATCAAGCCATTTTAATAGTTGGAAACTTCGTTTTTTAGAGAGTCATACAGGCTAAAGACCTTAAGTTCAAAAGCAAGGTAAATCCCCGGGTAAATCCATCTTGATTTTGGAAAAGTGAGTGTTTCATTTCAATTTATTGAAGTGAATAAATTTGTTTTGCAAATGAAATGTTTGTGTATTTAAGTGATAAGCTTATATTGTATTGCGTTCATTTTTTTCTGAATCTCATATTTTAAACAGCATGGCAAAATAAAAGTTATAGTTTTAATACTTTCAAATTTTCAGAAATGTTACAGGTTTTCGTAATATTTAATTTACAACGAGAGTGCATTTGATAGAGCAAAAGCAAGGGACAAAAAATAGGCTCACCTTGGGGAGTATGTGTCTACCGAATGCTGCTTTAATTTACACCATTCTTTGCTTTGTAAACTTAGCTGTAGGCTGATTTGCTCATTCCTACAAATGTATGTCATAAGCTATTAATAATAATAATAACTTTATTAATGTGTCAGGAAATAAGAAATGGCTGAGGGGTGAGACCCTCTACTAATTGGGGACACTTAAAAACTAGTATCATTCTTACATTAAAAACCGGCGTATAAACTGCACTTTTTTGGCCAAAATGTTTGTTAAAAATCGGGTGCGGCTTATCTGCGGGAATATCGTTCTGCAATAGGTTATTGTACATGTGCTTTCTGGTAATATAAAAGTGGACCAGATTTTTTTGAGCCTTGAAATTAACAACATGTACAATGTGGAGCAAACATTCTTTAACTTTGGATGATGAAGAAAAGTGCTCAAGTCTTGTTTTTATCTTACAGAGCTGCCAGAGCGCCTCTGCGACCAAAAATCAAATCTGCATCGAACAGTCATAACACACAAACATGAGCGTTGTTTTTTATAAATTGTAAAATTTAACCTCAAATTGTCAAAATACCTGTATTAAACAGTGCTCGCTATCTTTGTTGGACATTTTAAAGCTTTTAACAATGAAGGAACACAAAGACAAACAAAAGAAACCAAAGAAAAGAGTCTGTAAACAAGTGGTCATCTTAGTTAACCTTAATAACCAGGCTGCTGAAGAAATTTGCACGGTTACCAAAAACTTGTTGCAGCCTGAACGAATGGCAGGCAAACAGGTTTTGCTTTTTATTTAAAAAAAAACTTTTTTAAACTTTGTTTTCAACATTTGAGCTTCAAAACTTGGGGTGCAACCTATACACTTGTGTTTATGGTACATAATCTCTGATTTTGCTGGTAATATGGTAACTTAAAGTATCCTGCGATCAAGCTTTCGTGCTCACTGCAGTTGGGGGAGGGGGAAGGAGTGAGAGCTTGCAGCCATGTCTCACAAATATGAATGCCACCCCAATACTCCCTGTGGCTCCCAGCAGCTGTCCAAGCTGTCAGAGTTTGGGCAATCAGCACAAAACCAGAAACGAGTTACAATGTTTTCAAACAAACATGTACATGTAACAAGCACTTCAAAAGATGGGTTTGCTGAGAAAAACTTGACACTTTTGATCGAGTTTGCTCACTGTGCATCATAAAGATAGAAAAAATAGTGAAGGATTAATTTTATTGTAAGCTCATTACAATGTAAATGTGTAAATCCCAAGTTTGTTCAGCCAATTGACTGAGAGGAATCAAATAGTGTCATAAACACACACAAAACAGTCCCTAGACTTGGTAAACTAATAACCAATGGAGGTAATATATCTAGCCTGCGCTCCAGAGACGACTCAAATAACTTGCAGATATTAAGCAAAGTGAATCGATGTTAAAATACAACATTGACTGAGACAAATTTCAACTCTCTACAAGTTACAGACCTTTCTTTTAAACGAAACCTCTCTCTGATTGCCTTCAATGTACAGATCAAATTATGTGACATGCACAGGAAAGACATCGACAATCTTGAAACATATCATTTCAGATCCTCTTTTTTTTCAGAGTTCACTTCAGAGAAGAAAAACTAGAAATGGTTAAAACCTTTCTATCACAATCAACATGAAAGTAACTCACTATAGCCCTAGGCAATATTTTTTGTGGCTGAGCAAGCAAAAGCTGAAATTTGGGCAATCTGAACACTTCATCTGACACATCGGCAACCAAAGCCACAGAGATTTCCATACTTCTGCGATCTGCCCATCTAATACTTTGCAATGGGCAAACAACTAATACTGTTTGATGTTGATTCCTTTTAATTGCAGCCGAAGGAAACTTCAGATACATGTATTTCGAGAATTTCTCGCAACCTTCACGAATAGAACCTAAATTCAAGTTTAATTAGTTTAAATTTAATAGGCTGTTGTATTGCCTTGTCTTGATCAGGACGGGCGCAAAGAATTATGTCATCATCACCAAATGAAATCTCCACCAATCAGCTTTTTCCACAGACTTTTTCAATGGAGACATTCAAACTTATGAGACATGGCTTCAAGCTCTCACTCCTTCTGCCCTCCCTTCCGCCCCCCCTACCCCTTCCCCCAACCCCCAACCCCCAACCCTACCCCGGAGCCCAAAACCTTGGTCGCAGGCTAAAGTTATAGGTGAGTTGAGTACATGTTGGTTCATAACAATAATACATGTAGCAAAAATACAAAGCAAAGATACAAATTTTTAAACGAACACTAATTAAAAATAACCAAGAATAAATTAAAGAAATTTAACAAAATGATTCATGAATTAGATTTTATTCAGCACTTGGTCACAAGCATGTTAAAAGACTTAGGCCCAGTTCAAACGTCGAACTTCACATGTGCCGAACCTAATGCAAATGAGCAAAATCTATTGTTCTTACTAATTTGCATTAGGTTCGGCACATGTGAAGTTTGACATTTGAACTGGGCCTTAAAAGATCTTGAAATTAGAAATAACAAAATTAATCATGATGAGGGCAAACTGTTCTAACCTCGATAAGTAAAGCTGCATTTTGGTGGTTGATTATGGGAAATTCAACTGTATTTTTAATAATAATAATAATAATAATAATAATAATAATAAAAGTTTAACAAATTTCTTAAAACAATCTTAAATTTACAATAATAAAATTACAACACATATACTTAATAATTACAAAATATAATAATTACAAAATATATCATATTTAAAAACTCCTCAACATTACATTTTTAAAATGAAAACTGATCATTGTCTTAAAAAAAATAATGATAATCATAATTTTAATCTTTAAAATTGCCTATATTACATCTCATCTGGCCGATCGACTGCAACTGCAACACTGTAAATCTCTAACATAACTTATGTCTGGTTATGTTGACTTATAAATGCAACAAAACCTCATCTTACTAAGAAAAATCACCAAAAATTACAAAAGAAAGTTAGAAAGAGAAATAATAATAATAATAATAATAATAATAATAATATAATTATATAGCGTCTTTTCCCAGTGGTCCAAAAACGCTTCACAGAAGGGAAATTATAATTAAAAACTACAAATTGCCAAACTCTGTCTATAAAAATAAAATATAATTTATGAAAAGTACAATAACAATGAAAATTCAATGATCCATGTAACTGCCTGTAAAAATAAATGTTCCTTAAGTTTCTGTTTAAAAGTTTCGACTGATTGCAAGTCTCTTAATGACTGTGGAAGGGAGTTCCATAACACTGCTGAAGCCAGGGCAAACGACCGACCACCATAAGACTTAAGATTGTACACGGGTATCTTCAAAAAGTTTTTGGAAGATGAACGAAGTGATCTTGAAGGTGTATAGGATAGAAGAAGATCTGTTAAATAAGTTGGAGCCTGCTTATTGAGTGCTTAAACTCTTGTAATTTATTTTTGATCAGTAGTAAGGAGGAGGTGATGGCTACTACAGACAAGCAGGAAGATGCTGAGGTAAAATAAAATTAATCAAAGGCTCCTAAGAGCCAACCCGCATGCACGTACAGGCGTATTCACGGGTTAAAAATGAGAATTAATTGGATTTGTACTTATTTATAAGAATTTTCATCTGCCTGTGTTTATCTAGTTTCAGAAAATTTACTTTTTATTTAAAAGATAATTTTTTACACATTTCAAATCGTTGCACACTCGTACAGCGGGATTAAGTTTCTTTGTCTTGGCTGGCAAGAAACCTTTGATCAATAACCAAGTAATTTACCACCAGGCCAGAAAATTGAGGTCCATTGCCAATACGATTATTATTGACCAGTGGTTTTTTTATTGCTGTAGTGTGTGGTTTTAAATGCCATGTTAAATTTTCTAGGTGGAGAGTGATGAGGCAGGTAACAAAGCAAAAGAAGAGGACGACGAAGAAGAAAGAAGGAAAGAAGAGGAAGAAGTGGTAATTACTAGTCAGAACCTCCTGCAAGTGGACATTCCAAATGTCTGCTAAGAAGCTGCTCAGTTGTCTACTTATTGGAGGTGTCTGTTACTTGATGTTCAACTGTAGTATTTAAAGGAAACCTCCATTGTCAGAAAAAATTCTTGGAAATAAAGTCGAAATTTAAAATTTTTAAAAGAACAGATGCAAATATCATTTTAGTGAACAAATAAAATGGATGTACTGTAAATATCGCCTATTTTCACTTTTAAATTTCCAGTGCACCGCCATTTTGAATATTTACGACATGTTATGGTTGTTGCTATTGATAAGAATCAAGTTCTTTTGTATGCAACAATTAGACAACCGTAACACGTCATAAATATTCAAAAGGGCGGTGCGCGGGAAATTTAAAAGCGAAAATAGGTGATATTCATATCCATTTTTTTGTACGCTAAAATTATATTTGCACCTGCTTTTTACAAATTTTTAATTTAGACTTTATTTCCAACAATTTAACGTCAATTTGTTATAACAATGGAGGTTCCCTTTTAAAGCCAAGCCTTTTGTTACTGCAAAAGGTTTGAATAAACAATATTATTATTATTATTAAATGTTATAATAAATATTGGCAAACCGCTGTAAACAGCGCTTGATTAAGAAAGAAAACGGCAATGTTTCTAAAACTAATTAAAAAATCATGTTTTGAATTTTCCACTCTGCTAGTTTAAAGTCCTTTGTCTGATACACAAAGGCCATAATTTCTGTTGTGTTCTTTTGTTTGACAACTGCCAACTTCTAAGTCTGATATCTTCAAAAATAAGCCCTCTTACAAAAAAAAAAATTGGAAGGATCCAATTTTATTTACCACACTACTACTACTACTACCACTACCACTACCGCTACCGCTACCGCTACCGCTACCGCTACTACTTACCTTAGTATTGCAAATTGACAAACTTCCAGTTTTGATGAATGAACAACTTAACCCCTTTATTCTGAACATTGTTTTACTTCTCAGCCTGATTTTCTTATTTCTTTGTTTCAATCTTTTTTTTAATTATCTCTTATTTAATATTAGTACAGATTACATCTAACCTGAGTTTGTCTGTTCAGTAAAGATAAGTTCTTTATTTTGGAGAAACATACAGTTTTATTTTGACTTATTGATCATTTTAGCAACAGTCCTTGAAGGAAGCAAGAGAGCAGGTTGAACAAAAGCTTGCAATGCGAGAGAAGAATTTGGCTGCTCTAGGTTAGTAACATTCTCTTCTAATGTCATCCTGGGATCAAGACTAATGGTAACAAAAACTGTTTTTTTTTTACAGGTCAGCGACCTGAGGAATCTTATTTTAAAGGACGTGACTCTTCTGTAAAGAAAAATTCAGCCTTCATCAAAAAACTGGTAATATTTTTCTTGTTGCATATTATTTATTAAAAAAAAAACATGATTTTAATTATACTTGGTTAGTGTGATTGCACTATCAATTTATTTTTTAATTTTCAGAGGACCATTACAGAATCCCAGCGTGAATCTTTAGAGCAGGAGTTTGCTGGTTTGAATCTGTCAAGATATGTACAGGAAGCTGTAAGTGATTTGAAGCTGTACATCACCTTTATAGAGTAGTTAATTAAAGTTGATTTTATTTATGGTTAAGGATACACCCTTCCAGTACCTTTGCAGGTGTCCTTTGGGGAAAAAATGTGTACATGCACACTGTTTTCAAGAAAACCATGACAACTTTTTTATCAATAGAAAGCTTCTTAATAATATATTTATATTTTGAAAACAAATTACGGTATTATATCTTCTCAATCAGCAATGATGTTTTTAGAAAGTGCCAGGAACCAGTAAAACCCCCAAATAATTGAGGATCATTTGATTGAATGATACTCACAAGTATCAGCTGATAAAGAAAATAAAGCTGCTCTCGGTTTATCTCTGTCAAGGCAGCAGTCAAGAAAACAGTGTCAGGCTTTTTTGATAAATAATTGAAGGGCTGGGGGCATATCCAGCCTATGTTGCTTTTTGAGCGTTTTTATTTTTTTCTCGCTCAGATTTGCCTAATTTTATTGTACAACGAATGATATCACAAACCCTTGTCGAATTTGCACTAATCCTAAGAAACTGAACTAATTTCATCTGAAAAAAGCAGAGTTCTGGCCTTCTAGTGGTTGTTTACATTCAGAGCGTAGTTTTGACGCCATTACAGCAGATTGGCCGTGGGAATATGCGACCGCAATACTCCTGACCCGCGCTAACGACATGAACGAAAATAACGTTATTTACGCACTCCTGGCTCGCTTATCGATCGTGAGCTCGCTATAGCAAACACATCATCTGTAGCATGCGTATAAGCCAATATGTTTAAGGCCTGTCCGGTGATTGAAGGACATCATTAAGTCCGGAAATCTGTAAGTCTCTGGCACCTCTCTAAGAAAGGAGTCGTGTCCCTTGTTGTACCTTGTATCCGAAGTGCCATTATTTCAGCACTTGAGGTGAGACAGCCTTGGTGGACAAGACGAGCCGGCGGGAAAGTCAGGAATCATTTCAGATCAGAAAAGGGGCAGCGTTGTGAGTTGTGGGCCATTTCCTATCCCGTGTCGTGGTCGAAATGCCCGATATCCGAAGTGCTTCCAGACTTCTTTTATTTTCCGTATTTCATTTGGCGGACATTCCGTTTTCGTTCTTGCCATTGATATCCCAATATGCTTTGCGACAGTGGCAGCTAGGTCGGCTTTGCGTGGTCATGCGGGAGGTTGAAATACAGCTTTGGGCAGCTCAAAGTGAGTTCTTGCGGCCGGGTGAAATTCAGCCAGGCGGGCAAAGACTATGAGCTGGCAGCGGAGGACCGGGTGGTGCTTCCTAATTAATGAGGTCCGTAAGGATAAGGGAGATGGCACGAATCTAAGTGGCTGACTATTGGTGATAAAAATGAAGTGATTTTGAGGGAATGAACTTCGGGATTTATTTTTCTTGAGTGGGATTTAGCAGTACGGGCCCAAACTTGGCCATCTGAAGTGAAAAATCAGTGTAAAATCGAGAAATTCGCGTAAACCTTGGGATTCATTTTTTCGAGCGGGCATGCAGACTTTTTTTTTGCATACGTTAATTCTCGAAAGTGACAGAAAAAATAACAGAAAAAAATCTGAACAATGTTTTGCAACAAATTTGTAGTTCACATGCCAAAACTTGACAACACTGAGCGACAAAGATAAAAAACGAACTCCAAGGCAACATAGGCTGGATATGCCCTCAGCCCTTCAATTGTAATTTATTGTGATTGGTTATTTGCATTCTGTGTGCAAAGTTTGAGTATATATTTTTTTTGTACTGTCCATATTTCTGATAATCTCTCAGCCACAGCCATTATCTTCCAATATGCCATCTCTCAGAAGGGGTTTAATATGAGACAGTATTACATTTACAAGGTAATTAAGGTTACAGTGTACCTTCGGGGGTGTCTCCAGTATAACAGCTCTAGCGTCTTAAGATTACACTTAATATACCTAAACCCAGATATCAAATTAAAGCTTATAGAGTTGGCTATCTAAACATGGACATCATTTGGTAATAAAATGAATTGTCGAATTTTTTACGACGTCTAAATTCGAACGTCCGAATCAGCTTTAAAACGCTATAACTCCAAGCGATTATTATATTTTGCTAATTTGATTTGTTCTCGGATTTACGGACACAAAGTGCTAAAAAAACGTGTCGGCGATTTTCCATATTCATTTGCAATGAAAAGTTACAGAATATTTTCGAAAAGGGGAGAAAAAAAATTGGAATGATCGCACGGAAATGCCTCTTGACGAAAAAGTTTTCGGAATTAAGAAATTCGCCGACACGTTTTTGTTGATTATATGTTAGCCTAGCTTCTGTCCAAATTGCAGGAAAATCGAACAAATTCCCTTTGAGTTGTAGCTCTTTAAAGTGTCCCCAACAAGCGAAAAATTAACTTTGAGAAAACGGCGCTTAAAAAAACATATCGCTTAATAAACAAACTCCGCCCACAAAAGTTATACCGTCATTCTCCGTCAATTTTCAATATTTTTCGATACTTTTTTTTTTGGATGAAAGTTCATCCTGCAAACTTTATTTTAACGCCAAAAAAAAATTTTCGATAAATTTTTGATCTGAAGGTACACTGTAACCTTAATAATTATTACTAATTAAAATTAGTGCTAATTTAAGTCTGGTTGCTTTCTTTAACAGGTTGCTGCGTTATTAGATGGGTTGGCAAAGTTGAAGGTGCACTAACCAGGAAAAAAATTAATTATTAATAATATAAATTATATCAAATCATGGTCTTAAGAGTCACCTTTACAATATAACTGGAATTCATTGTATTGTTTTAGTTTTTAAATTATCATTGATACTCACAAGTCTAGTGAGTAATTAATAAAATATAATAAAAATTAAGAAATAATTTTTTTGAACAGCTTGCAGATGTGAAGTGTGTGGTTCATATTTGTAACTTGATTCATCAAGACTATGGTGACTTCAGTGAGCCTTTAAAGAAGGGACTTGTGAAAATGTTTCAGGAAACCAATAGTGGCAAGGAAGAGGATAAGGTTAGTCATGTCATCTTAAGTGCTTTAGAACTACATGTACCATACACACAACAAAATCTTACATAAATAATGTTTATATATATTCCAATGTACAGTACAGTATAAAGCCTCTGAACAACAAATCTTTACCTGTATAGAGCAAGAATGATTGTATTTATTTATAGTAATTAATATTTGACTTTATAAAGCCTTTGGACAAACAAACCTTAAAGGGATGGTTGAAAAAAAAAAACACTCACATTTTCTTCAACAATCACATACTATAAGCTGATGATAAACTTAACTGAGGTGAAAAGTCAGAAGCACAAGAATTAAGATTGACAACCGGGCTATTTTTCAATTTTAGCAATTCTCAAAAACAGAATTGAGTGACCGTCTGCACAGTACATTTAGACCGTACAAAAGTTCACAAAAACAACTTTTTCTCTGCGTAGAATAACTAGTACGACTACTTTCCGAATAAAATACACCTGTTGCTTATAAAAAATTGGCTGAGAAACTGATTTGGAAATCAAGATTGCAAAAAATGCTCAAACATATTAAAATTTGCATAAGGCCACGCGAGTGAAGTTAGAACTATATAAAATTCAAGTCTCGTTTTGTTTACATAAAATCACTTTTCAACCTATGTAATGAATGAACAAACACATAAAAATGGACAACACAATCTTCTTTCGAAAAAATTTATTCAAATCTCCATAAGTTTATGTTTAAAAGCATAACGCGAACCATTTATAGCGCATCGAGGCCGAGCTGTAGTCTTCAATGAAAGAAATCATGAAACGACTGAATTTGAGCATGTTTTATAAACAACTCTCCCAAACTAACAAGAACACAAAGAAAAAGTCAATCACAGATTGATATCAACATAAATTCCCATCAAAAAATGTAATTTATTTTACCTTTAAGAAATTCTCTGTGCTTCTTCAGTTCTGAAATCCAAAGTGATAAACATCTCCCGCATTGCTCCCGCATTGATTAAAACATATGAAGTTCCTCAAGGCAAGATTTTATCCCTGAAAACTCTTCTTTTTCCACTATACGCGGCTTCTGAGTATCCCTTAATTAGTATCCCTGTCTTGAGTAGCAAACTTCGAAAAAATGTAGGGAAATAACGACTGTAATTTGAACTGGTTTTCTCTGCGAAACACAGCAAAACATGAAAGTGTTTACCAAGCTGACGTGCCATTCGGCCGTGTAGCCACACGAAAAACAAAGCCTCACTTTCGTTTAAAAATTGCTAAGATCCCTGCCCAACGCTCAGACACATATGTACAGATGCCGCCCGCGAAACATTCCACTAGCCATGACCATGAAAAATGATGGGCATAGATTCTATGGGTTTGGGGCTCCGCAGCGGGTCGAAGGCCGCGAGAGCTCCGCTAAAAACAAATCATTAATCAAAATGACCAGTAAACAATCAGGCTTTTTGCAGGTCTTTTCTGATCAATATTTTCCCCTTTTATCACAGTTAGCAAATGTGAGCAAGTACCGTGTCACCCTGAGACTTCTTGGAGAGCTCATCATTGCTGGCGTTCTTCCAAAACTGTCAGAGGGTATTAAAATACTCAACGTCATCCTGAGTAACATCCTCAACTGTGACAAGGAAAGCCACATGTATGTCCAAGTTATTATTAGCTTTGCCCGTCACTGTGGTGAGGACTTTGCAGGTTTCACATCCAGAAAACAAAGGCAGATGGCTGAGAAGCACAGGGTGGTGTTTCCAAAGTGTTGTATTGTTCCTGCTGAAGATCAAGCTGCCTTTTATCAACTGTTGCACACTTACTACAAGTCACTGGCTAGCCATTTACTCAAAGCACACAAGGACCTTCAGAACAGAGAGAAGCAAAACAGGCAAACATTAATGGTACAGTAACTATAATATTATTTAAAATATTAGATCCTTAAAGTAGAAGAACTGGTTGAAGGTGAAAAGTAACCATATTCCAACGTTGAAAGATAGCATAGAAGGTGGCAAAATTGTAAACAATGAGAGCTTCATTCAGATTAGGGCCAGAGAAAATGATCGCTACAGTTGGTTGTTATACCAGTTATTTTTGCATTGTTTTTATAATAATAGTTTTACAGCTCCTGTCGCATTCCCCAACCACGATGAATTGGGAGCCAGGTAAACGCTGTTACAACCAAGTGCTACGATTCTCACAGTTATTCTGGTCTTTATTTAAACTCTCTTTCATAGCACATTGGGAAAAAATACATTAACAATGATTGAGCCGGTATGTCTATGTGTTGACTACAATTTCAAATGAATTAAAATCACACGCTAATATCATGGAGAAGCGTATCACTTTGATTCAATGCTTGGGATTATTTGGAACCAATCAAAATGAATTTTGGAATGTGACCCACTGTTTCTTTGACCTCTCTGTGACCCATTGTTTTTTTCTCGTTGTCTGTAATTTTTGGGAGCACTAAGTTATAACTAAAGTGAATTGGTCAAATTCCGTCTGAGAGATGGTTTCTTTGGAACCGTACAGATCTTTATAGAAGTTCTCTAAAAGATTTAAGATATCCTGCTTGTTATGAGTTGTTTCATTGTCCTCTGATAGAAGTTCAGTGATTGTTTTTTTCTGTTATCATTTTGTTTTTCTAGATTAAAAAAAGTATTTGGTTGGATGTTATTTTAAACATTTATATACTTAGGGAGAGTGTGGAGACACGGTGGTCTAGTGGTTAGCGCGTCGGACTTTCAACCTGAAGGTCGGTGGTTCGAGCCTGGTCTCTGTCGTCGTGTTGTTTCCTTAGACAAGAAACTTTACTCCACACTGTCTCTCTCCACCCAACCTCGTTCCCAGGGTCTCTCATCTTCCCGCCCCCTGGAGCGAGAGAAGAGAGACCCTGTTAAACTCTGGTCACGTGCGTCCCAAAATCTGGGATGTAACAAATAAAAGATTTGAGGGAGGGGCGGGAAAGTGTGAAATTTGTTCGCTCTAGCAGAGCGTTGCAAATCAAAACAAATCCGAAAAGCGTTTGGCGGCTTCCGATAAATGTGAAGCGGCGGTCATCCACAGACAAAACATATCCACATCTACCGGTTTTGAGAGTGCAAGTTGCTTTAGGATCTGTAAATTAACAGTTGGGGAATTGTCATGGCGCTTGAAGATTTGGCAGTATTAAAAGCTAATTTTGGACTCGCTACACAATTGCAGTCCTATTTTATTACTGGGCGCCGCTGCTATGCTCGGTCTCGGCAGAAAATGCTTTCGATTTTATATGGCATTGTTCCGAACTGAGATGAATTATCGCTAGCAGGCGATCTTCAAGCTTCATTCGACAGGCACATTAAATTGTTGCCGTCTGTTCTCAGATGATGGCGAAGTGGAAAAATAGTTTGACATGCAGATAGACTCTATACTTTTATAACAGGAAACGAAGTAGAGAAGATAATGATAGCTTTTATTTTTCATAGGTGAGGCATGTTGTTTTGTTCAACATTTACCAGTTCCAGTCGTTTGAATGTCTATACAAGATCTTTACATTTCATTGTCTCATTATACGCTTGTAAAATTATTGAACGATAACCATTTTAATCCTTGCGCATAATTCATTCGCTTTTGTTTGAATCGTTTGATTGAACCGTTTCCGGACATCAACGGACTCGCGCACAGCACGAGCCATTGTGAAGAAAACGAGACAAAGTTACAAACACCGTCGACCCCTCCTTAGGAATATAATTGTCCAAGAGGCACGTGACCAGAGTTGACCAGGGTCTCTCTTCTCTCGCTCCAGGGGGCGGGAAGATGAGAGACCGTGGGAACGAGGTTGCTCTCCACCCAGGTGTATAAATGGGTACCGCAACAAAATGCTGGCGGTAACCCTGCGATGGACTAGCATCCCATCCAGGGGGGAGTAGCAATATTCCTAGTCGCTTCATGCTACAGAAACCGGGTTAAGCTCTGGCCGTGTGGGCCATCTGGCTCGTGTGCGACTTTACTTACTATACTTAGGAAGAAGTGACACACTTCTGCATGATAAGCTTCTGTTCAAATTCACTCATGCCATCTTCAAGTGAAAATTATGGGTGATGGAAATTGTAGATGAAATGCGGGAAAATGTAAAAGATAAAGCCACCAGAAAATCTTTTTGATATCTGAGCTTTGCAGAGTGCAGTCAAATTATTAATTGCATTGGGTGATTTTATTGTGCTAACAGACCAAAGGTGAATTACACCCTGACAGAAAGGAGGCATTTGAGAAAGCACAGAAGGCTTATGAGAAGCTACTGGCTAACACAGCTTCTTTAGCAGTAAGTACACAATCTTGGTAAAATTCTCTTTGCAAATCTGCTAATAATGTAAATCACCATGACGCTTGTGGAAGGACTCCCATATAAAAATGATGGGGGTGATTGTCATACCTTTTATGAGACAAAATTTGTACACTGTGTATTGGTACACTGCTTAGGGTACTAAAATCTACCATTAGAATTATTGCGGTCACTGTACCTTTAAGGGTATCAAGCTGAAGATATGACGGAATATGATGTGTTGTTTTTAGAATTGGTACCTCTTAGGGGTGAAAATGAATTTGAGCCACACCCACAAAACAAGATTCTGGTACCTTTTACCTTTTTTTCAAAATTTTTTCTAACAATCACCCCCGTCGTTTTTATATGGGAGTGCCCCCCCCCCCCCCCCTGCCCTGGGCCACGAAGACCTGTGCAAATATTTTCCCTGCAGCTATTCAAATAGTCCTATGATTGTATGCCTGTCTTCTTGTGTGTGTTTGTGTTTTTGCAGGACATACTAGATGTAGACATGCCTGAATTACCACAATATGGTATGTGTACTAACTAATTCAGAGAACCCCTGTTTGTTTTCAATGGTTTAATTTCTAATTATTTGTATGATAGGACTGATTTAAAACGTTAAGGTGGCTTACTACAGTTTATAGGGGTCACCAGATGCTTCCGATAATATCAATCACAGGTGACCATTAATTGTGGGAACAAGCAACAATTACAAAATGAAAACCATTGTACAAGACAGTGGGTGTTTGTAATTTCACAATCCTCTGGTTGGAAGTGGTTTAAAACAAGTGACCGAGTGGTTGTCAGAAGACTGGGTTCTAATTCTATGAGGACGTTTTACTCAAAAATCACCCGTACGACCCTACTTCAAAATCTTACCACTTAAACTTTGGATAAAAATAAACGTTCTTAGAGTTTTTCACATATCAATGAAAATATCAAAAATAGGAATTTCGAAAAATATTTTAAAATCTGTGTTACAGATTTTGAAAAAAAATTGTCTGCAGATCGATTTTGATGTATATTTAAAAATATCAAAAATTGAGCATATGTCGTACGGCTAGATTTCAAGAAATTTACGACCAAAAAAAAACGTTTTGCACAATCTCCAAGCATGCGCACTACTGCGTACACCACGGCCATTCACTTATCTGCGCGCGTGGCTGCTCGCGCATTACTTACAGCATGCACGAGGTCAGAGCTTCGTTGTTGTTTGCTCGCGCGGTATTGCTTGCATGACACCCACGCGTAAGGAAATTTAATGTCCCTCAAAACTGTAGTCGGCCACCTTAAGGTAAGTTGATCGAAAAGGTTTGAAGGGGTTAGTTTCTAAAGAAACTGTGGTGCTGCATCAGTGGATGACTGAAACAGGACCTCCCCATAACAGCCTCCTCCCCATAACAGCCTCCTTCCCACAACGGCCACCACCCTGCAACAGCCATCTCACTACCATGGCCACCTCCTACAACAGCCACCTCCCTGCAACAGCCATCTCACTACCATGGCCACCTCCTACAGTGGCCACCTCCCCACATGGCACTTGAAGACCCTCGTTGAAAAGCTTTGTGAGGCTCCAAAATTCACTTTATTGATAATGTCTTTGTTTTGTAGAAAAGGCCGCCGGGACAAGCTACAAAACGAAGACCTTATCAATAAAGTGCATGAATTTCGGAGCCTCACAAAGCTTTTCAACGAGGGTCTTCATTTTGTAGTTCGACCCTACCATTTCTACAAAACGAAGACCTTATCAATAAAGTGAATTTCGGAGCCTCACAAAGCTTTTTAACAAGAGTCTTCATTTTGCAGTTTGACCCAGCCTTTTCTACAAAACGAAGACCCTATCGATAATGTGGCTCTTGACTATGAGGAATTGTTTTGTGAATTAGTCGTCATCCCATGTAGTTTTACATCAGTTCTAGATGGGTCTTCGTTTTTCAGTCTTCGGTCTTTGGTCTTCGTTTTGTAGACACCCCACTTGTCCACAACAGCCATCTCCCCACAATGGCCACCTTCCTATTTACTGAAATCTTCTCACTAAAAACCTCACTATATTAATAACAAGAGCTCTATGAGTAGTGAAGCCAGGTTTTCAACATAAATAAGAAATTAAGAATTCAAAGTATAGCTTTCTGTTAGTAGTTTAACAAAGATTAATAATGTATAATCCATTTTGCAATGGGTGATTTGATGCTTAGTTTAGCAATAATATTTCCACAGCAACACCAAAAGAAAAAAATATTGAGCCTAGAAAAGATCACACAAAACCCCCTCAGAACTATTAACAATGCATGGTTTTGAATTTGTAAAAATATGACAATTTTCATTGTGATGCAACAAGGTTTAATTTGTTGAATCTCAGATTTATCAAACAACACTGTTCAAGATGCATTTGGTAATTTTTTTTGTCTGAAACAATAGATATTTTGTCTGTGTTGCTATTCATGATCATGCGACTGTTTCCCAGGCTGCTAATACAGACTTGATCACGCTACCCGCAGCCATAAAACAGCGAATCGACGCTAAAAAAATCAAGTCTTGACTAAGACAAACAGTATGCCAACTGTCAACGGCATGTTGCACATACTAGCTTTATTGAAAATAAAACTCTCTCTTCCAAGCTGCAATTCATGTCTTGTGGAGTGGTCCATTCCATATT
The DNA here is from genome assembly GCA_022457155.1 of Cladopsammia gracilis. NCBI lineage: Eukaryota > Metazoa > Cnidaria > Anthozoa > Scleractinia > Dendrophylliidae > Cladopsammia > Cladopsammia gracilis. Next base: position 93,315 of record JAJGOT010000561.1, on the reverse strand, counting down.
TCACCCTTGCTTCTTATCACGGCCTAGTAGCCCAGTAAGCTATTTAAGCTGATTTTGACAGTACGACTTCATTGCATGCAATCAGTGCTTACGATAAACTTACCGCATGAATGGCTTCGTGTTAATCAAAGTAAATTTGTTTTACAATTAATCTACAACTGGCTTAGGAGTGTTGCAAACATTGTGAAAAAATGTTGTACGATTTTGAAACATGTTTTAAATCCTACGACACCGTAGCCTAAGAAAAATAATTACCAAGATGCAGTAGAGAAAAAAACAACTGAAATGTCAACTTATGACAGATGTGATCTTAAACAAAACCCTGATTTCACAGTTGTTCAGGTCACGCGGCATTCCTTGCCTTCTCTTCTGTGACCAAAAAATTAAAAAAGGTGCATTGAAGTTAAATGAAGCTTTATTAAGCTGGCAACGTAAAAAAACATTACTTATTACTAATTGAAGGTCAATCAAGTTGGTTGCATCATTTTCGTGTCAAAATCCGACCTGCTATTCAATTTCAGGTTAGTGAGCCATAAATAAATATGGCGCAACGGGCGCGTCTTGTATTGTAGTCATGTAAACATCATTTCCGAAGGGAAATGAAGGGAGAAACAATGATTCCAGACCACTTGGTTGTCAGTTGGCATTATTCTTACACCGTGATACACCTCAATGACACAGTGATCCAGGCAAAACAGTTAAAAATGTTGCATGTTAAGGCAGGCTAGCTACCTGGGTTCAGCTAATGGGCCCTAAATTTGTGCCAACTGCCTGGATTTTTCGCCTACATGCCTGGCTGTGCATTGGCGGTTTTAAATAATAAGTCTTTACAAAAGCCGTGCAGGACTGTTAATGTTTTGGAAATTGCCCAATCTTGGGCCCCCCTAAAAATTAAATGCTCAACAGATAATTAATGACCCTACAGATAAGCTGTAGTCTCGCTCAGGCAGAAAGTGGATTTTCATCCGGGCTGGTATACATGTACTACAGCCCGGCTAATAAGCCTGCATCTCCACAACAGTTGGAAAATTCAGTGCAAAGGTGGCCATTGTAGAAAGTTTCAACACTGCAGTTCGGATCAGTAACATATAAAATTATGGAATATTAATAATATTGACATCCTGTGGTTCTGTACAGAGCTTATTCAACAAGAGGCTGGAGCCAGCTCAATTGATGTGTTCAACCCGTTTAGACATTCTGAGGTAAGACACAAACTGTAAAATATATAATTTTAATAAAATAAAATAGCAAAAACTAAAAGACAAGTGCACCCTTTTGAAAAAAGCATCTTACTCTGCCAAAATGTGGTTCAATCACCTTTCAATGTCATTTGTTAAATATAGAACCCCTCTGTAAATCACGTCATGTGGTCATTCAATTGGTTTATTTTGCGGTCGCTATTGTTGCTTCAAATGCTGCAGAAAGAAAAAACTGAGAAGACCATAATGTACCATATACTATACAACAAATAAGATAATAAATAAGTCTAGTTTAACTACATTTTTAGCATGTATCTTGAATGTTTTTAAATGTATATGACTCATACTACCTGGAATGGTAATAAAAGTCAATAAAGTTTCTTTTGGTAAAGATTTCACTCCAAATATTATGGCACATTTGGGGTTATTTTTCTAAACCTGTTTTAAACTAAACAACATTTAAACATGTTATAAGCGTTGGTGTGAACAGGGTATTAGACATGAAAGACATAAATTTGGTTTATTCATCAAAGGACTCCAAATGTGAAACATCTTTAAGCTTATTGTTGTTCATATTCGTTTACAATAAATTAGTTAATCGTAGTTTGTTATCACTGGATTCACATTCTTGTTATGTAATGCATTTGTGACAAAACTATTTAAAACATTACATGATGAAAAGATTAATTACAGTCCATGGGGGGAGTGATTGAGTGAACATTTGCATGTCTATCCCTGTCAGCGATAACCGGTTCATTACGCTTCGTGTATTCACTAGTTAAAAAGAAAAAAATTAACTTGACTTGAACTTGACTGTCTAATGACTCAAACTTGACTCGGTCTCGAACTTGACTCATGAAATTAGCGCACTCCATCACAAAAATAGATGAAGAACAGTGTGATATTTGAAATTAATGTGTCGAATGTGTTTTCAAATAGGTTTTCTTTAATGTTTTAAAACAGTTTCGAAATGTATTTAAAATGTGTTTTTTTTATAAGCCCCCTTAATTTTCATATGGAGGGTCATGAGTCACACTTTGGTGTGTTTGTGCATGTGCTGTCATTGTCAATTTCAAGTAAAATATTGGGCCTATCATGTTACATATAATTTTGATATTACCCAACAGGTTAAGGGTTATGTTCATATTTCTGCATACCAATATATTATCTTCTATTTCAGAGACACTTAGCAACAGATACCAGATGATCTTCATTGCTGTACTATGTAGTTCTAAACTGTACTCTGCCCTTTGTGGAACTGAAATTTAACTTGTTTTTTCTTTCTTTAGTATGATGGCAGTTCTGGACTGTGGGAAGATGAAGAAACAAGAATCTTTTATGAAAATCTCAGAGACCTCAAAGCCTTTCTACCAGGGGTAATATATAACTAGTAATGACATGTGGAGTGTATGTTACATACTTACCCCTAGAGCTTCAACCTTCTCAGGCAATCATATTTTTGGCCAACAAAGCAAGAGTTAATTTAGCTGTTTGGAGCCCTTTATATTTGGGATATGGTCCTTCATGCTTACCGGTAACATATTACCAATCTAGAAATGAAAGTTGAATCAGAAGGTTGAACCAGAAGGCTGGATCAGCATAAAGAACAATTAATGTTCTGACTGCCCGGTCAATAATCCTCATGTAGGGGGAAGGCCATATTGGGAAATCAATGAAAAATAAATAATGAAGAATGAGCAGACATTGTGAGGAGGGCTGTTAACACCATCCTTCAAAAGACAGACCCACCTAAGCATAATATCACAAAGGAGATACAGAACACCCTGAAGAACCTTGAAGAGGGTTGTACAGTCAACTCTCTCAAAGTGCTCATTTCAGACATCATTGTCTGGTCACAGCTGAATTTCACTTGTTTGTCTGTAACTAAAGCAGCAAAATTCTGTTAAAATTTATTATCTTTCAAGATCAGGACACTAAACTGCAAATATGTGCTAAATCAATAGCTTAATTAGGCCAGATACAATTTCATGTTGACAAACCATGGCACTAAATTCTAAAAGTGATCTGGTTACAAGTAAGGCAATGTCCTGATTGGCACATTTTTTGTGGAAAAAATCTGTATGTGACACAAGAAGTGACATAAATGTGGTCTGGACATTGGCTCTTGTCTTTCAATCTCTTTGTTACTCTGTTATTGACTACAAGGTAGCATGTTAAAGGCTGCCAATTAACGAGAATCCAACGTAATTCAGTTTTGACATCACAGATTTCCAGTCTCAGGTTACAACAACTCTATATGAGTTGGACAGCTTGAGCTCATAACGATGGTGTCTGCCCAAAAGTAGTTCATCTGTGAATACTGCAGCTGAAGTTGAAAGTAGAATATGTATTGTTCAAGAATCTTGTATCTTTTAATGATTGTTGGTGTTTTTTGTTTACTATTTTGTGTACCCGTATTATTGTTGTCAGATCTTGTACAAAGATGAAGGGAAGGAGGAGGCAGAAGGTGGAAATAACACTGTTGATGATGAAAAGCCAGATACATGTATCAAAGAGTTGGAAAGTAAGTACTTTATGTATCTCAACTGCTTAAAACAGATGCTAGAGTTTTGGCCTTTGAAATCTTGTCCAAACAGAACTTACTTTAAATTAGTAAAAACTTGGCATTAGTATGGAATTTGTTATTTAAAAACAACAGTGCTCAACAAATGGCCACAATCCATCTTGGGTGAAAATGGGCCTTTAAATGAACAGATGCATGCTGCAGCCACCATATATGTAAAGCTATTGATGTTGTCAGGTAGCTCTTGCATATTATATGAGTACAGGGCACAAGCCGCACTGACGTAGTCATTCTTACTAGTTAGACATCATTAGGTGTCACATCATTCCCTTTCCTCAGTTGCAGAGGAGGATTATAATGAAGAAATGGATGATTACTTTGGTGATGAGGAATTTAATGAAAAGGAAAGTGAAGAAGGTAAAAGTTAGAACAACTTACAGAGCATTTCTGTAGCTGAGTAAATACAGCACTGACTGTATATTAATTAATGTGAGCTATTGTTCAAGGATATCCACTTCATTTTGAAGTTCTTAGCCATGAATCCACAACAAAGTTGTTGGGGCAGAGGTTGTAAACTTTGTTTGTACATGTTGTGGTTCAAATGTTTGTTTGGTTTGAAAATTTCAAAACCAGTTACATTTGATTTTTATTTTCCATTGTCTCAGACTCATTTCCATAATAAGAGAAAAAAGAAAAAGAAAGAAAAAGAAAAATTTGAACTACAACATGTGCAACTACATGGACTATCATGTTGTGGACAACAACATAATTGTTAATTTTTTGAAGTACATGTAATTATAAACATAAGATGATTAAAATGAGGCAAAAATCTGCCAAACACAACATTATCAAAGGATGCACTTGATGATCATAGTGCATGTACATGACACTGATCAGCACCCATATCAAGTTCAGTCAACTCTGCTATTATCATGTTCCTTTGTATTTGCAGAAGATGATGACAGCTCATCTGGTGAAACATCAGGCTCTTCCACTACACTTGCTCTGGAGGCCATCTTGCAGAGACTGCCAACATGTGTCAACAAGGACTTCATTGATGAGGTACTGCTTTTTGAGATGATTCTAATCAGTAAAATGACATTTAATATGTGGTACAGTCAAAACAGCACAACTTGATGTTAACAAGAAGCCTTACACAGCTTGAACTCTTGGCATCTTTAACCCACTTGCCATACAAATACAAAGCTGTACAAAATGCAAAACCTACCGGAATTTAAAACCCAAAGCAATATTGATGGCAAACACAATTATCAAATGGTCTTATCCATCCACAAATGCCTTACATGACCTTCAAAACTCATATGCTATATTAAATTCTTCATTCCTCGTCTTAGTTGACATGTGAAGATATTTTACCACCATCTTAAATTCAAGAGCCATATCACATGGTCACCTGACAACCAATCAGACGTTTTTCGCCAGTGAACAAAATAAATATAATACATAACACACATGACTTTGTGTAACACACATGTGTATAGCACACACATGCATAACATGCATGCATGTGTTGTAGTTTAGAATTTTAAGTTAAAATGATTTCAAACCAGTTTGATTTTTCTTTTTCTTGGTCTTAGGATTATGGTAACAAATCTGGAGCAAAAAAAATAATAATAATTAATTATGTGATTATTAATTAGAGCAGTTTTCAATTGAGTGTGAAAAGTAATTACACAGTTGCTTTTGGTTTTTCATTGCTACACTTTGTGATTGGCTAAAAAATCTCGCAGCACTTTCTCAACCAATCAGAAGTAAAACCAAAACCAATCGTGACTTGCTCGCAGGCAATTTTCCCACGCTTGGCGCCGCTGACATGTATTTGCTTCAAGGTCTTGATTGGTTCATTGGACTGTTTACGACTGCTGTGATTGGTCAGAGTAATTACTTTGGTTTTGGTTTTACCACAATCAATTGAAAACTGCTCTAATTAATTAATGAATTAACACTAGTTTGAAATCACTTACTTACTTACTTACTTACTTACTTACTTACTTACTTACTTACTTACTTACTTACTTAATCCTCTTCGTGTTCGGTAGCACATAAGGCTGAGAGATGTTAGCGTCCTTTCGGGTTTGGCTATCATCTGTCATAGGTCCAGTTTCCCGGCTAGCTTTTATCCTCCTACCAGCATTTTGTTCATTGGTTCCGGTTTCTGTAGCATGCAGTTTTTTTTTACGTGGCAGGGTCGCTGGCCCTGTGCACAACCCTCCTCCTTTCGCATCCTGGGCTTGGGACCAGGCAATGTTAGTTTGAAATCATGTTGACCTAAAATTCGTTTTAAACTACTGACAATACATGTACATGCACAAGTTTGCATGAACCATTGTTAGCACCAAAAAAGAAAATGGTAATAATGGTGAGAGTCCTTAAAAGCAAGGTGCAAGACGATAACTAGAAATAATCATTGCTCTGCTGCATAATCCAAAATATTAGGTACTCTGGTTACTATTTATAATATCAGTACTCTCCTATTTTACTTGTAGGTAGCAACAGAATTCATGCAAACATGCAACACTAAGGGAAACAGAAAGAAACTTTGCCGAGCTCTTTTTGGCGTTCCAAGAATAAGGTTAATATACATGTTTGTATCATGAACATTTGCTTACAGATATTATTATATAAACTGTGTAACAAACTACTAGCCGGGGACATAAAAATTATACTATTACGAAGGAAACAGAAAGGCAATATGGGCAAAGATGAATTACTGAAGTTTGGTTGTAATCATTCCCATTTCTTATAAAGAGTATTGTTAGCTTATCAGTCATTCTTAGTTTTTTTTTTTTTTTTTTTTGCAATAAACTATCCTAATTGGCATTTCACCTCATGTCAATCACCAAGCCAAGTTAGTAATAGGAAACAAACTGGCATTATTTTATTTTGGGAATCAAACTTAAGTGAAGTTGACTGACAAACAGCACAGTAAGAGAGCACTGTGCTTGACAGTTGTTCAGTCACATTTTAGTATATTTTTTTATTAAGCTTGCACACTGAGGCACATTACAGGAAGGGAGGTTTAACTACCTGTGACTGAATTGTATTACAGGTTGGATTTGTTGCCAATGTATGCCCGACTTGTGGCAACTCTTGATCCCTGTGCTCCTGACCTTGCTCCTGAACTAATGCAGCAACTCAAAGGAGAATTTAGGTTCAGGGTAGGTATAATTTTGTAACAGTTTATTGTCTTGTTTGAAGACATGCACAGGATTGGACGTGAGGTGTTTCTTAACCCAGGTATATAAAACGGACAACTATGCTGTTGCAGAATCCTAAAAGAGGCTCAAGGGTGGCTAGCTTGAGTGTGATGGGGTAAGACCTGTTTAAGTGGTTCCTACATTTGCAGCAACATTCATCCAACATTTAGTCCTACACTTGTTGTTAGACAGATGTTGGGCAAATGTTGGAACCATTGAAACTTACTTAGGCATTTGCGGCATTTGAAAAGATGTAGAGTACGGCAATGCATTGAGCTCTCATGATGCCTTTGCAGTTTTGCACTTGTCCCTGCCCTAAACCATCTGGTCATCGTCAGCCTACAATCAAGGGAAAAAACATACTCCAGGTCTCTTCATAGATGTTTGCACCCTATAGGGGTGTATTTTGTGCACAAATGCTTTGTGCCCAAGTCATGATGAGAAGTTTTTGACTATTCATTTTTAGGTGCGCAAGAAAGATCAAATAAATGTTGAATCCAAGATAAAGGCAGTGAGATTCATTGGTGAGATACTGATTTACAATACCATTGATAGCAGTATAGAGCCGTTTTCAACTGAGTGTCGTAAAACCATATACTCCGGCCATTCACAACAGACGCAGACAATCCAATGAACCAATCAGAACTCGAAGCAAATACATGTAGCCGGCGCCAAGCGCGGGAAAACGCGTGCAAGCAAAGTCACGATTCGGTTTTGGTTTTACATCTGATTGGTTGACAAAGTGGGGTGAGATTTTTTGACCAATCACAAAGCGTAGCTGTGGAAAACCAAAGTAATGGCGAAATTACTTTTGACACTCGATTGAAAACCGCTCTAAATAGTTTAATAAAACAGGCTTAATATCTTAATGGTGATGAGATTGATTCATAATTGTGTTAAATTATATCTCACACGATACTTGTTGTGAACTGAACACATATAACTATTTTTTATCCATTACTATATTTAATATTATTTCAGGAAAAATTGATTCTGGACTAGTCTTAGGCTAGCCGCCATATTGACTTTTATGTTCTTAATTTCCTGAAGAAGGCCAGTTAAACTGGCCGAAATGTAGATTTGAAATCGCTTTTTACCGCAGAAGAAACCCAACAAACAACTTTTAATTTTGGAAACGAGAAGAGAAAGTTTCGAAATACAATTAGCTGTTATTAATTTTGTAAACTTGAAAATGACGCCAACATAACGTAGAAATTTCATATAATTAATAACCGCATGGAGTTAATTTAACCCTACCACACAGCAAGATAGCTACTTTGGGGGCTTAAAATAACTCTACTTTGGAGTTGAAGTAACTATGAAAAAATTAACTCCAGTGTTAGTCTGTGTAAGGAGTTAATAATTAACTCCACTTTAGGAGTTATTTTAGCTCTTTGAAAAACATTGTGTCTGTTGAACAAACCATTAGTAAAAGAACCCAAGGTCATCATTGCTAAATTTTACAGCGTCTCAGACCCAAGCTGGAAAACGTCATTGCTTTTGTGCGCAATTGGGTGCCGTTTATTTCTGGTATATCTCACTTGGGAACAGCTGATCATCTTTTTGTCAGATTGGTTTATGCCACCATCGGGTAGGTGTGAGACAAGAAATCTTCTATCCTTTGTTTAGGTGAGCTGACCAAGTTCCATATGTTCCCAAAGGGTGAGACATTACACTGTTTGAAGGTATGTAAGGTCATTGCAACTGATGCTCAGTAAACATTTTAACAGCTTGTACCGCATAGTTCCTTTGCTGAAACTTAGCTTCAACCCATTTGTTTAACATTTCAGTTTGTTAAGTGTTTAAAGCCAAAGTGCATTTCCAAAAGTTGAAAGAAAAATAGGACCACAGGCGGCAGAATGTTGTGTTTACGTGATTTCACAGAAAAAGAGGTCACAAAGAAATTTTTCAAACACTTTTCACAGCTATTTATTACATCTAGTACATCAAATATAATTATATAATTAAAAGAGGGGACACCATGGATGCCCATTTTATCTCGTGAATACGCGATGCGTTGAACGAGATGTATTATACATTGTTTCAGACAATGCATATTTATGTTTCTTATTTGTAAACTGAATACACTTATTTGTAAACTGCAATAATGGAATTAAAGTCTATGGTAAGTTAACTTTTATATAATTTTCCTATTTTTTTTTTTTCGCTCTTTGTTTTAGCCAAGGCTTATTCGCTCAAATTACTGCTCGCAAAGGCATGACGCGCCGAAAGCATGGATTCTCACGTATTTAATACTGGCTGTGTTTTCACGAGGCGGTTTTTCTCGCTTAACATTCCTTGAGGTCATTTGTTTACCGGCCGCGTTTAACAGTTTAAATAATTGATGCATTTTCACGGACAGAGCTTTATTCATTTTTCTTGATGTTTGTCCCTTTGTTATTCACGGAATAACAAGATAAATGGTGGGAAACAGAAACGCTTGCAACCTTCATTTTTATGTTTATTGGTGTGCTATCGCGCTTGTTCCAGGATCGAAGGAGGAGAAGGTTTCAGCAAAGGCTCAAGTTGCTTGCTATTCGAAGTAGGAGAAAAAAGAATTGAAGCCTGTTTCTTTCAGAGGATGTTAGAAGATTCAAATATTCGCGGCAAATGCAAATTATATCACCTCTGACATGCCCTTATCGGTTGTTTGAACGCTGGCGAAATGTGATTGGCCGAAATTAATTGCCGACAAGCTTAAGCGACCTGGTTTGGTGGCTTAAATTTAATGAGAATTCTATTGAAATTCGCCGACTCGCTTAACTTTAAGCGAGTTGGACAAGCACCTGTTTTCACGCGGTTTCCGACTGTCACTCGCTAAGCGACTTGAAAAATCGCTTGTGAAAACACGACCACTGTAAAATAACCCCGTTAACTGCTGATTACAAGGGTTTTGTATACTGCCTTTCTGGCTGAAACAATGGATAATTTTTCGAAGTGAAATGATTATCAAAAGCTTGAAACTTAATTACAAAACATCAAGAAGAACTAAAATTAACCTTGCGTTGTTTCGTATTCACGAGATGGCTCTTACAGCCCTTTGATCATGTTATAGCACTGTAGTATAAGCTTGTGACAGTAATATTGAAAATCCTAGCCTTGAGCGAGAGGCAACCGTTATTTGCAGAAAGTTATTATTGGCAAAAATTAGTATTATTGAACTTTATGATAGCAGAACAATGTCATCGTGAAAAGCCTTGCCGAATAAGAGGAACTAATGAAATCATAGCCGAGGGCAATTTCAGCATCTGCACGCTGCCAGTGAACCGCTAAAAACTAGAATGTAAAAGCGATTCCATGAGAATATTTCAAAATCTACTAATCAAAATTAAATGAAAAATTCTTCAAATTTCGATATATAATGGAGAGTACAGTAGTATTTTCTTCAAATACATGTAATAAAAAAAGAGAGGTCATCATACTCGTTTCAGAGAAAACAACCACTTATTTACTAAGTGAGCTGAATCCTCAAAGGAAACCCTCTTCGGAATGCATGCGTGCTCGTGCACGCAGTAGTGATGTGCGATGTAATACTGGGGAATCACCTTACAACAGATTTTGTGATTGTCTAAAGCACTTGATTCAATGCGTAATGAGAATTTGTATGTTGATGATACATCTAAAACTAACTAAACTTTTCCCTTTCCTGCAGTTTATTTTATAAAAGCAATAGACAATGAGACACACAGAGTATAAAATGGTTCCCTCGTGAAAGTTTGGGAGAATTTGAAATAGCTTTGGAAACTTCCAATCAGGTTTCCACGTTATTTCTACTTCTCCCAAACATACACTTGTACTTTGTCACCATTAACTCCATGGCAACACAATAAGCGTTTTCTATTTCTCAAATCTTAAACTTGGTGACAGTACATTCCAAACTCAATTCTGCTGGAAACCATGATTTGTAATCATTTATTGCAGTAAATAAAAATAATCGGTGATTCACGCCTATGAAAAAAAATAATGCATGAACAAAGCTTGACAACTGAAACAGTCAGTTACCGGCATTCTAATTTCTATGCTTTGAATGGTCAGTTATTGATGTCAAATGATAACAGATGGGATGTTCATTTTGTTATTTTAGATGCTATTGGAAGATTTCACCCACCACAACATTGAGATGGCATGTAATTTATTAGAAGTATGTGGTAGATTTTTGTACCGCTCACCAGACTCCCACATCAGAACAAAACACTTGCTGGTATGTACTTGGTTTGACTTCTGTCTTTAAAACCCAGGGGCTGGATTCATGAAGCATTCCTAAGTTAAGATGCATCGTAAGTAATCTTAACTTGAAAGATCATCGTGATTCCAGCCCCAGGAATTTTAATGTGAATACAGTCGATATTAATGTGAATACAGTCGAAACTCTGAGTTGACATCTCCATTTATGGGACACAAACTTTTGTCCTGGCAAACACACTTATAATATTATTATTGACCTCTATTTCAATTTCTGCCAAAATTTAGGTCATTTAAAGAAATTTGCTTCACTGTGTTGTGTTGAGTGTTTGCGTCAGTGGTGATAAAAATGTCTGTTGATTATTAATAATTATTACTGCATTCTTTCAGTCTTGTTTGGTGTTGACCCATTTAAACTCGTGAATACGCGAAGCGTTGAACGAGTTGTCGCTGACTGGGACAAATATGCAAATTTTCACTCCTTCGCGTCTTCTATCACTAGGCTGTAAACTTTTCTTTAGCCTTCCACTAAAGATCCAAGTCTTTTTGAGAATGTAATTCTCAAAAATAGTTTCTTTCAATTGTTGTCAGTTCCTTAGAGTCCAGGAACCTCCGTTGTTGTATGCAGCATGAGTATTTGAATCCAGCATGTTTTAATAAGCTGCTGCTACTTATCTGTCAGTTTTTGGGGGCGGGTGGAGGGCAAAGGAGCCAGAACAATGGTGTGTCTACTTCCCTCTCCTCACGTGCCTCGTTGCTCGCGCTTCGTGACTCCTGGTCCGCCATCCACTAAGTATAAAAAGACCATTCCATATTCACGAGTTAGCTCATAGGAGCCTTTGATTCTTTCTTTTCTTTGGTTTTTATTAAGGGTTGGAACCCGGTGTATTCAGCTGTCACTGGTGATATTTACGGCCGTATGTGACCCAAAATGCGGATGTCCGTCTTGTTTATCACTGTTATTGTTAATTACATTGAATTGAATGTTGCAGGAGCTAATGATGAGAAAGAAAGCTGTGCAGAATTTGGACAGTCGCCAACTGAATCTGATTGAGAATGCATTCTTCTACTGCAATCCACCTGAAAGACAGAAGGTGCTTCTTATTTTGTCTTGTTACAACTTACAACCAGACGTCATCATTGTACTATGTATAAAGACCAGCTCAAAATATAATAGTAATTATTAATATGACGGTTTCAGTCATCAGCCACACCTTTGATTACAGAATGTTGTGGTTTACTACTGTCCGCAGGTTGCCCAGAAAGAGCGCCCTCCAATGCATGAGTACATCCGTAAACTACTGTATAAAGACCTGTCCAAAACAACAACTGAGAAGGTATTGTACTTTATGTTAACCTTCCCGATACAAGCAGCAAAATTCTCTGTACCCTAGAATGTTATGATAGAATTTTAAAATTGTAGTTAGTTATTTCCAGTTTTTATCTCGTGAATACGCGAAGCGTTGAGCGAGATATTGTATACGGGGACAGATATGCAAATTAGTCACTCGATGGCTCACTGGGATGTAAACTTCTTTTGTAATTCCCCAGTGTATTACGTCATCCAGTTGTCTCGTTTCACAGAATGAATATTTATGTAATGCTAAGATGTTTTCATCGTTTGTTCAATTCTTTGATTTCAAACTCAGTATAGAAAATTAAAGCCGATTTGTGGACTTTAAGGTGGCTCCATATTGTTCAGCCCTCTCGTCTTTTGCATTTCATTACAGCTAGCCCGATGGTGTGGCTAGAAATCTTTTACTTGAAACCAGTAAATCTTTTATCAGTCAACAAAGTGGTATCCAAATGACGTCATCATTCGTTGCCATGGCAACGCGAAAAGAGGTCAAAAATACGCTATTTTGGACCATTTGAGGCAAATAACTTCTTAACTACACGGTGAAAGTTTTTGTTTTCGATATATTTTTGTTTAATTGGCAAGAGAAACATTTTACGAATTTTTTTAAAATTTTTGTACATAGAGTTCAGAGCTACCTTAAATTTATGTAAAATTGACATATCTCTGAATCCTATGTACAGATTTTTTTCAAAATTTGTACAAATGATTGTTATGTTTATGATACGAAAATATATGAAAATAAAAAATTTCACCGAGCAGTTTTGAAGTTATTAGCCTCAAAAGGTTGAAAATGGGGTGTTTTTGGCCTCTTTTGATGTTGCCATGGTAACAAGTTTTGATGTCGTAGCCACCTAAATTTGTTCATTGGTTAAGTGTTTACAACACTGTACTAAACGTTTTCTCTTAACTTTACTGGTGTAGCTGTGATTGAATATCATAGATGTATCATGATGAGAAAGACTAAGTTAAACGCTACAACAGCACGATAAATGTTTTTAAATGTGTAGCCTGCGAGAAAGCGCTCGGTCTCGGGGTCAAATTTTGAATTAAAAAAACATATCTTAGCGTGACACAAATACGCATTGAGAGTTGGGTGACTTAATGTTTTGAATTTGTTGCATTGCATAATCAGATCAAACTCTAACAAAGTTCAGGGCTAAAGTTCATAACTCATCTGCCGGTACAGCCTCCAGTCGCACTGGATGAAAGTGCATAATTTGAACGTATTCGAATGAAAACAAGTAGCCGAAGCCAAGCGCCGCCTCAACCTCACTTTGTGACACGTGTTCAACGTGAGCGGATGTTATATAACTCATGTTACACATGAGTTGATCATTAATTCTTTGACTGTTTCTACTTAAAGTCACGCCATTTATTCAATTACAGAAATCATCTTTTAACACTAGCGGCGTGAAAATGTCATATTACACTATTTTAATCAATAGCTATAGAATACAAATAGCTATGGAATAGCTACATAAAACGAATTCTCTTTTATTTTCCTGTCCATTCGCTGATCACCGCATAATGCTTGCGCATATATTTTGCCCGTTCCAAATAGGACGCCCGTACAACAAAACGCGTTGCAGAGGTGAGCGCTTTGTTTCTTTTCCAGTTTAAAGCCTCTAAACTCGGCTTAACTTGGCTTTCTGTCGAGAAAAGTCTGATAGGATAATTGAATTCAGTACAGTCAACTCCTACACTATAACGGACACCTTCAAACCATGATGTCGTGTCCGTAATAATAGGGTGTCCTTTGTACTAGTGTTAGTGTGCAAGGCAACTTAGAATTGCCTGTAGTAGCAACCCTCACTACCTGTAGAAGCATCAAGTGTAATAATTGGCCTATTGCACAGTTTTCGTTGGGTTTGTCACAAGCTTCTTATCAAATGACCAAGTAAAAAACCCAGACAGTGTCTGCATATGATGCTTTATCACAATACGAGGGCAAGCAGTACTTGAAAAACTGTTCATCCATGGCCAAGTAGTACATAACCTTCTGGTTATTGACCCGCAGGTTTTACGGCAGATCAGGAAACTGCCCTGGGATGATCCACAGGTATGGAATATTACATTGCATTATGTTATTTGGCGTTGTGATAACTGTCTGCTTCTGATTAGTTTGTGACACAGGTGATTTTGTAGAGTTATTGGTTTCTTCTCCAGCCTGGTTTGTGGAGGTACCTTTATTTACTGGTTAACACATCAGTCTTTGCACCTGATGGTTGGTGGTTATAGTCCTGGCCCCGGTTGTTCAAAAGGTGGTTTAGCGCTATCTATCCGGTGGATAACACAATTGATTTTACTAATACTTATCCACTGGATAAAGATTTATCTGGTGGATAGGGTTATCCATCTTTTGAACAACCGGGCCCTGGTGTAGTTCTGCCTTGTGTGTGTGCTTTTTTTATTTTTCACTTTGCTCCACACTGTCTCTCATATCAAGTTGTATAAATGAAAATCAGGGATCCGTTCAGGGAAACCTAATAAAAAGCTAACCCTAACCTTACACTAGCTAGGCTTGTACGTACCATTCACAAGGAAGTGTTTGGTTGTGAATTTGAGGCTGAATTGCTACGATGGAACCAAGCTTATTGCTGACGTAGAATCTAAGCATTTGTACTAACGGAGTTGTTGGCAATCTTGGTATTGATTTTTTTAATGAACATCTTTGTTCCAGGTTGCCCTGTATGTGATCAAGTGTCTAATTCGTGTGTGGAACATGAAGTACAACAGTGTTCACTGTGCTGCTAATTTACTGGCAGGAGTGGTGCAGTATCATGTGAGTCCCATTGTTCATCGTCCAAATTCCTTTGCAGCTTCTAACATGGACTCTTGTAACATGGTTCTTACTTTTGAGCCTGTGGATGAAAAGTTTGATCATTAAATGAAGCTTACTGGGCAGTAGTTTTCTGTCGTAAAGTTTTAAGGACGTTCATGCAAATTGTTTATGCGCATCCTTACTGCGAACGAAATTTATGTCGCAACGCCATATTAGGGACTTTAAGATACGGCGACTACGGATTACGGTTGGACGCACGTTTTTCTTTCCATGGAGCACTGGGCCGAGCACACAACGAATGGCGCGAAAATACGAAGTTAAGAACGCGGACTACAGACAACTGACTACGAACAAAGGGCGAAGTAAACACCGGAGAAAGCTCGCTCTGTTTTTATATTTTGTGTACAAAATATGTCATTTAGAAAGGTACAAAATGGCCTGGTTTACGCTTTAGCAGATGAAATAATAGACGAAGAAGAAATTGTACGTTTGTTTGATGCCTACAAATCAGTAAATCCACCATATCCATACTGGGAGTATGACGGTTTTTGTCTCAACTCTTTTGATTCAAGTGAATGCTTAACTAATAAGTTTAGAGTGAGCAAGGAAGATCTTCCTCGTTTGGCCGAGGTTCTTAGAGTTACGGCACAGTTCAAAGAGAGTGTTAACATCGTAAGTTCTGTTGCTCGTGTGAATATAATCTTAAGGTGGTTCGATACAGTTTTCTGGAGACCATACCAACATTTTTCAATTGGCTTTTAAGCGGCCTTCTCCAAGTCAGATCAACGTGAAATTTTCACCACTAACTGATTTTGAATTGAAGTTAGGCAAGATATATTTTCTGGTAAAATCGATATTACCATGACGACGATAAACAAGAAACTTAGAAATCAGTAAAAGTGAAATTTAGCGCGTTTAAGATTTCGCATTGAAAATTCCACATAGGCATCTTAAAATATGGTATATGGCATATATATTTTGCAAGAATAAAAAAATTCTGTATGTTTGAATTAAAATAAATCGCAATAACATTTCAAACCTTACTATTTGTGTACTGGTGTTAAATTGATCGAGAGAATAACACTGGTTTTGTAAAATTACTTAATGATAATGTCAAAAAGTAGCTTGATGTTATGTTTGTAAACTTTGAAAGTTTTGTTTACTTTCTCTTTTGCGATCTTGAGAACTACCTTTTTTCCTAGCATCGCATCATGTGCAATTTTTGGGTAATTTTCGATTTTAATGGCTTTTGCAAAAATCTGAGAAACGGCTCGATGGATTTTTTTAAAACATTCACTGTGCATGCTTACCGATGTGCGAAATATTATCTGAGAGTTTCATTGGCATTGATTCACTGGAACGCCTTTAAATTTAAAGATGAAGACGACGTACGAACCAGCCGAAAAAATGGCGTTACAAATTTACTTTTTTAAGTTATGCTTAATAATGATTTCAAATCAATGCGCGTTGCATTCCTCCGTGATTTATACTTTCGTTGTGATCTGCTGTGCATCTATTATTATCTATATTTGAGCATAATTGTACCTTATTACTCTCCTTGCTACTTTCCAGATTCCCTTAAATCTCTTTTTAGAGTTATTATGAGCAATAAATGCCCTTTTGCGTTTTGAAAACCTTTTTACAGCAGGCGTTTTGAACGCAAAAGAAAACAGATGCAAAGAAATTTGCATCAACGAGCATACATTGCAATGTTTCAATCACGGAAGAATGTAGTGCGCATTGATTTGAATTCATTACTGAGAATAACTTAAAAAAGTAAATTTGTAACGCCATTTTTTCGGCTGGTTCGTACGTCGTCTTCATCTTTAAATTTAAAGGCGTTCCAGTGAATCAATGCCAATGAAACTTTCAGATAATATTTTGCACATCGGTAAGCATGCACAGCGAATGTTTTAAAAAAATCCATCGAGCCGTTTCTCAGATTTTTGCAAAAGCCATTAAAATCGAAAATTACCCAAAAATTGCACATGATGCGATGCTAGGAAAAAAGGTAGTTCTCAAGATCGCAAAAGTGAAAATAAACAAAACTTTCATGGTTTACAAACATAACATCAAGCTACTTTTTGACATTATCATTAAGTGATTTCACAAAACCAGTGTTAATCTCTCGATCAATTTATTACCAGTACACAAATAGTAAGGTTTGAAATATTATTGCGATTTATTTTAATTCAAACATACAGAATTTTTTTATTCTTGCAAAATATATATGCCATATACCATATTTTAAGATGTCTATGTGGGATTTTCAATGCGAACTCTTAAACGCGCTAAATTTCACTTTTACTGATTTCTAATTTTCTTGTTTATCGTCGTCATGGTAATATCGATTTTACCAGAAAATATATCTTACCAAACTTCAATTCAAAACTAGTTAGTGGTGAAAATTTCACGTTGATCTGACTTGGAGAAGACCGCTTAAAAGCCAATTGAAAAATGTTGGTATGGTCTCCAGAAAACTGTATCGAACCACCTTAAGTTAAACAATGTGGCGGTCAAAATCAGTAAACAAAAGTAAGCCGTAAAATTGTTTGCTTTTCTGAGTTCAAACGCACTTGAAATTGCTCCAGATGTGGTTTTTAGTTGAAATGTTAGAAAGCAGGAACTCCTCAGTTAATATTCTAATTTTAAACTAACTTTCTCCATACATTTTTCATGACTCCGTACTCACCGTCCGCAGTCCGTAGTCACCGTATCTTAAAGTCCCTATTATATCATGCATGAGCGCGCGCGCAAGGGAAGAAATCTAAACACATAAAGGGCTGGTATCCGTTGCGTTAACTTTGCTTAGATTTAACTCGCTTGGATGGTTGGTGACCCCTTTCTTTTTTGGATAGATAATTTTCTTTTCCAAATCCCTACAGCTTGTGAAAAAATGAACACTCATATAGAGATTCATTTTCAATATTTTTAGGCTAAGAGACATTGGTGCCATATCGAATAAGGAACACCGATTTTTGAATTTTCTAAATTAGGGTCGCCTTTCACAGAATTATCTTATTTCCGAAAAGAAGTCCGTGACCCCCCATTTTTTTTGGCATTTCTGACACGAGTAACTCATTACCTAGCTGTAGCAGAAGGTTTATAAAAACATCAATGTTAGAAGATTTTCGCAATTTTCTTAAGTTTGTGAATAGAACACTTATGTTTGTAAGGATTGTGTGAGAATTTGGTTTAAACATGGGAAACGCTATTGAAGTTTGATTGTATATTACATTTGGACTTTCCTTACAGGAAGATGTAGGTTTGTACGTTGTAGATGGAATTTTGGAAGACATCCGACTTGGAATGGAGGTATGAAATCTTTCCCTATAACGGACCAAAGCCGGTCAAAAATCGTTCTCTATTACGGACCAAAGCCGGTCAAAAATCATTCCCTATAACAGACCAAAGCCAGTCAAAGATCATTCCCTATAACGGACCAAACTGGGTCAAAAATCATTACCTATATCGGACCAAAGCCGGTCAAACATCATTCCCTACAATGGACCAAAGTGGGTCAAAAATCATTACCATTGCGGATCATCGTGGGTCAAAAATCCTCCCAACTTTCAGACCAAGACGGCAAGAATTTATTCCATATGAATTTCATACCGAAGCCTTTCCGCACAGACCCTACATTTTTGAACGACGCATATGGTGTTGCAATTCGACTTAGCTAATCTGAGGCACAGTTATTAATCTGTTTTCGAATTTGAAGTAATGGTTGAAGTGAGATTGGTCGCAAATTTTTATGGTATGGGCCCACTAGGTGAAGGATCAATTATTATTTTGTATTTTGTCTATAGACAAACCTGCAGAAGATGAACCAGCGGCGCGTAAGTTGTGTGAAGTTCTTAGGTGAGCTGTATAACTACAGACAAGTGGAGTCACGTGTCATCTTCAGCACTCTGTATTCCTTTATAACCTTTGGCAACAATCAGGAAGGTTAGTATTGCTGGCATATTGTACAATTTCCCCCAGGGGCGCTTCTCGCAGTGACATGTTTTTGTCTTTAACAACGCTGGCAAACTTTGATCCTTGTTAACTCGTGGATACCCAAAGCGTTGAACGAGTTACAGCTGACGGGGACAAATATGCAAACGTTCACTCCTTCAGTCAGTCCTTCCATCCCTCGGCTGTAAACTTTTCTTGGTAATTCCGCTGACTAGTGGATAAGGTTTTCGTGGCAAATGCAAAGAAATATTAGTGTAGAGAACACTCGACCGCTGAAAAAGAGGACATTGTGAAAGCGCTGTTCTCTAGTTTTGCATTTGGAGTCCTTTGATGGAACATTAAAACCAATCTGCAGACTTCAAATGGATTTTCAACATATTTGTCAATCATTGGAGGAGGTTAAGCAGAATATCGTGATTTGTCAGTGGCGAGCAGATCAATTATTTGCCGAAGCCGAAGCCGAAGGCTGAGGCAAATAACTGATCTGCGAGACACTGACAAATCACGATATTTTGCGATAGCCGAGTTCAATAATTGTTTTATCATTCGATCACCGAGTTTGTTTTTCAATTCAATATTTATTCATAACTGCTAAAACATAGCATAAATCGGGCTGCCATTGTAGAGGACGGGAGCGGAACAATTATATCACAAAAAATATCTTGTTATTCTGCACAAAGTAACGTAAAGCAAAGTAAAGTAAAGTAGCGAGACTAAGAAGCTTTTACCTATATTGCGAACAATATTGCGCAGTCTGTGTTTTGAGCGGCACGAAGTACGACATTGTGCGTGTTTGCACAAACGTGCAGATAGAGAATTCACACAGATCTTTATGCTCAAGGTGCTTTAGAAAGTAAAAAGAAGCTGATAATTTTCATTTTCTGTTCAAACTGGCCTGAATGCAGAGTAAATTGCTTTTTTCTGCGTAGAGTTTGTGACGCGTGATTGTTTCGCAATCGAAACCAGATATTTAAAACTGTCAAATTTGTCGTCCACGGGATATAATTTTCTTAACAACAACTGTATTTATAGCTCTCAGTTATCGAGTTTTTCCCGCTAAAATGATTTTAGAGACTAACCAAACTATAACTACGCAAACAGCGTCATTTCGTGGCCAGCTTCAAGCTGGGAAAAAGCCTTGACAAGCTCCCAGTTGCCAAGAAGTTTCCCATGTTGTACCACTCACTTCTAGAAATGCTTGAAAATAAAAAGTAAGTACAGTATATCGGGCAAAAAATCGCCCAGTGGCTTTGCCACTTCCTTCTTTTATAATTGTAAAGCTATGAAATGTTTCAGTGAAAAATATTTTATTGATAGCCTTTCATATTCACGAGTTTGCTCATATGAGCCTTTCATTAACTTGTGAATACGGCCATCGGCTGTAAACTTTATTGGCAATTCCGCTTACCAGTGCATAAGGTTTCGAGCTCTGGAGGTCTGCAAATGGATCTTTCAAGACTAATGAAAACGCTTCAGCACGGCAAATGTTTTTTTTTTTTTTTTTTATATTTCACTGCCATTTGTAAAAGTTTAAATAAACCAAATTTTTTTCGATGAATTGTTTGAAATACGAGAGAACTAGACGATGTAAAGTTTTAAATCTGTTTACTCACCAATTATTCGACTTTAAACTCAGTATGGAAAAATAAAATTGATCTGCGGACTTGAAATGGATTTTTCAAGACTTAGATAAACGCTGCAGCACGACAAATGTTGTTTCTCAATGTGTAGCCTGCGAGCAAGCTCTCGGGCTTGGGGTGTAAACC
This sequence comes from Cladopsammia gracilis, assembly GCA_022457155.1. Taxonomy (NCBI): domain Eukaryota; kingdom Metazoa; phylum Cnidaria; class Anthozoa; order Scleractinia; family Dendrophylliidae; genus Cladopsammia; species Cladopsammia gracilis. The sequence continues at coordinate 72,327 of JAJGOT010000561.1, read as the reverse complement.
AAATTTTGTTTCTAAAACGTGTAATGAAACACATTGGGTAACGTAATGTTTAAAATTTGTTTACTCATCAATTCTTTGACTGCTCTCTGAATCAACACCACTGTTTATCAAAGGTCATAACAAATTTAACGCATTACGTCATCCAGTTCTCTCATTACACACAATGCATATTTATGTCATGTTAAGACATGTTTTTGTAATTTTGTTTTCGTAACAACATTTGCTTTATTTACGAGTTGGCTCAAAAGAGCCTTCGATTAAAAATACATTCTTAGAGGTTTTTTTTTATTTTAACGCCGGGCAGGCATACCATCGGTGTTGGATCCTCCTGGACACCTGTTCCGTATTCGTCTGATGTGTACCTTACTGGACACTTGTGGACAGTACTTTGATCATGGCAACTACAAGAAGAAACTCGACTGTTTTTTAGTATACTTTCAGGTGAGCTTACTCGAGGTCGGTATCGCCTTTTAATCGGGTCCATCTGGATCCGCCATTGTGATTTGCTTTTTATTTATTTTTTTTATATATTACAATCACAACTTTCACAGCTTAGTTTTAAAGTGCACCTCACCCCCAAATTTGTTTTTTTGCTTAATCAACTCTATGTACGTTGAAAAGTTGAATAGTTAAATATTTCTTGTTTTTAACGTCGCGTTAGTGAGTTATAGAGATTTGAATTTACAAAATGCTAATTAGATGACGTAAATTCGGGAATTTGACATTATTCAGCATTATTTCTACGTAAATTAACAATACGCAGTATACAACTAAGGAAAAATCAATTTGCCAAATATAAACTGTGGATAGTCAATTGATTCGTAAAAAATTATTACTTGGAGTTAAAAACAAGTAGTTGTATAATAATTGATTCCCGAATTTACGTAATCTAATTAGCATTTTGTAAATTAAAATCTCTATAACTCACTAAATCGACGTTAAAAACAAGAAATATTTAACTATTCAACTTTTCAACGTGCATAGAGTTGAGTAAGCCAAAAAAAAAATTGGGGGTTAGGTGCACTTTAAGATGGAAGTTTCTTGCCACAGTAGGATTTTCATGGAACTTGTGAACGGAAAAGCATCAGGAACAGGGGCAGACCATGTGAAAAGAAAATCGGTATCATTGTAAAAGAGTGTAGGGCAGTAAGGAGGTCACAGAATCTTCAAACATGACATTTCTGTTGTTCCAAAATGACTTGTGGACGTCTCCTTTTGCTAAACCGTTCACGTTTCCTGTTGTGCTTGTTTGGGGCTCCCTCAACAGCAAGGGTCATTTTTTCATTCTTTTAATTGCCATTGTGTCATTAGTTTTCGAATAAATCGTTTGATGATCCTCAGATAAAGATCATAACCTCATCTCCCCCCCCCCCCCCCACCCACCTCCCCCCCCCGCCCCCATTTTGCTACCAAGATAATGTGCCAAGACAAGACAGCAACTAGAGTGGATCTTTCACAACTGAATGAAATAAAATTGATGTCACAGTTTACTGATACGAAATTGCCATTGTTAATTAAATGTGTAAAATGACAACATAGAAACTAACAAACCAGGAACGAAAAACATCGACCAACAGTGTCATGTAATGTTTACTGTTATCTGTTTTACTGCAGTGCTACGTCTTGAAGAAGAAAACTGATCCCATCTGGCATGAAGGTCACCCGTATCCTCGCGATGTTGAATACATGGTGGCAGACACGCTGGAGTCCCTTCGTCCTAAACTTACCATGTTTACGAGCTTGGAAGAAGCTATAGAGAGACTAGAGACGTTGAACAAAGAACATCAAGAGCAGATAGGTAGGAATGGTGCTTCCTTTCTCTCTGTTGGTAAATGCATGACTCGTACAACAACAGATATTCCCACAGTACCTCTTTTAAAAAATAGAAAAGAACTATACTAATCAATATCAGTTTGGTCTTGACCGAGCGGAATACAAGATGGAAAAAAGGTGCGATTTTAAGTTATTAATAATGATTTTTGAACTTGTAGACGTACTGTACCTACCAAAACTTGACAGTCGTGCTGTAATGTATGTTCTTTCAGAGAAAGCGGCTCCTTCAGATCAAGACACAAACACCGGCACACAGCCTTTACCCATCCCCAACACCTCTTACAGTAAAGTCGTTTGTAGCTCTCCAGCTGCCTCGCTTGGTAACTCTCCTTGCCAGTCTCCCATGCTGCGCGAGGAAGACGAACTTAGCGAGACTGGGGAGAGTGAAGGAGAGGACGAAGACGAGGGTCCTGGTCCCCACGGAATGGAATCTGATATCGAGGTTACAGAAGTTGATATGAATGACATGGATATGAACAAGGTTTGTTGTTTGTATACGTTTTAATTTGTGAACTTCAAAGTGTGTAGTGTTCGTCTTACACATCGCAAGTAAGGGATAGAAATCAAACTGAAAATGAGCAAAAAAAGGCCAAATACATTTTACAACAGTTTTGTCGGAAGTTGTAGCAGTAATTCTAGATTAGAAGTGCGTTCGATATACAATAGCACAGAGGTAGTACAACCTCTGATTTCAATAAACGAATAACAGCGAATTTTATTAGTACAGTAACCCACATTACTTACACTGGCTTAAGACCCTAGTTCATTTTACATTTGTCTGGCTTGCAACATGATTTCACCATTGGTTGCGTCTTTTGACTCGTCTTAGTTCGCGGTTTAACTTAGCGCTCGATCGCCCCACGCTCTCCATCGCTCCCCACCGCCCCCCCAACGTCCCCCAACGTCCCCCACCCCCCCCCCCCCCCCCCTCAACATAAAGGGAGACCAACACGAGGTTGCGCTTACGTTTTCCTGACATCGAACACAGTCACTCTAGACCTTTCATTTCCATTATTGTTTAGTTGGAAATTTGATAAAAGATCTCAAAGTTTCTTTTGAAATATTCTGAAAAAAAAAACTGAGCACTGCATCCTTAACGTTTCTTACAGGTCAAAGTACTTAGTCCTCCTAAGCCAGAACCTACCGTGGAGGACAGGGCATTCCTTGCTGCCTTCGACAAACTAATGTTGGATGATATTCAGAATCGCCGCGAAGAAAACCCCAAGGTATATTGTGTGTGATAACAGCTTCAATTCACCCCAAGGTATATTGTGTATGATAACAGCTTCAATTCACCCCAAGGTATATTGTGTGTGATAACAGCTTCAATTCACCCCAAGGTATATTGTGTGTGATAACAGCTTCAATTCACCCCAAGGTATATTGTGTGTGATAACAGCTTCAATTCACCCCAGGTGCCAAGTTCAATATACACAAAAAAATGTAACATACTTTATAGAAAGTGCGCGTGTACGGTATTTACGCACGAGGTGGTTGGCCCAACAACCGAACGAGTGAGATTTCTGATACAAACCAACCAGTGCCTAAATAATGTACAAAATACTTTGCATATAATATTATGTTTGTTATTTACACTGAGATTTAAATCCCTGTTTGACGACACTCCTAATTACACAACTGCGAGTCGCAGCCAAAAATTTAACGATAACTTTTAAGCTCGCAGTCATATTTAATAAGGATTAAATTCAAGCAGCGTGAAGGTACAGTTTAGAAAATATGAAGCATATGAATGACAAAATATCAGCAAAAATATTCTTTACAGGCTTCTCAATGCTCGTTATGAGACTCGTAATCTTCTCCATCTTTTCGCCGAACAAACACGGTTGAAATATTAGAATATAATCCTACAGATTGTCCGTAACCTTGTGGCGCAATCGACTGTGTGCTGCTTTGCTGAGCCATAACCAACGCTCCCGGCTCCCGATTTCGAATCCTCGTGGAGACGTCGAATAACTTTTTTCTTTCTTTTTCCCGTTCTCTTTTTTTAACGGAAATGTGATGAAGTTGGCAACCTATTTATTTAAGTACTTTATTCTAAATAAATTGCGCTAGGTCAACTTTCATCTCATCAGTGGATCTGTTCCTAAACTGAACGTATATCCTTGCGTTTTTCTACTGAACGACGTATGTAGACCTCAAATATCTTGCATATCATAACGTGGATTACGGTATTTTAAAAGACATCGAGCCGTGTTTATAATTTAAGCATGCTGTACATTGCGTTACTTTTTCTATAGTTGGCAATCTTATCGAAAGTGTTAACTGACACAATAACGCTTTCACGAACTATGCTCGAGTGTCTCCTTAACCAAATTGACTGAGCACATGAGGGTGACTGAGGGTCGATCAAGTATGAGCCAGCGATATGAAGAGCATTTCGTATTCAGGAGTTGGCTCTAGGCGAGAACAAATGAAAACTGACGAGTGAAAATGTCCAGCGGTATTATGCAACTGTTCTCTGAATGAATTGGTTATTATACGACAGCATTCTTTCTCAGCGGTCAGAAGAGTGCAATAACGTCTCATGCGCATTTGCACTCTACAATGCTCTGTCGATTGGCTATTTGCGGGACAATCAATGTTGTTTCTATTTTAACTACTGTCAATAAATTGTTGTTGTCGTTGTTGTTATTAACTTTTGGTATTGAGTCTGTGGAGTGTGTGACCATTCAAATGAATTCTATTGATCGGTACGTTTCTGTTGTAATATTTATTGCAATGTGGCTCTAATGTTTGAGTTACTTACATTTGTTCTCTCATGATAAGCCGTTTATTCTTTGGTGTTGTTTATTTTACACTAATGTTGAAGATACCAATTTTGGACCTCCCAGTTTGCACTGTTTGACCCTGTTTGACCCTGTTTGGAGTTCACAGATCACAGCCATCGGTTTATTTTTCAGGTTCCAAGCCTGGATGTAGCGGTTCCAATGCATCTCAAGGGTCAAAGAGCTCGTCACAACAGTTTAACTGAAGAAAATGAAAGCCTCAACTTTGTTGTTATGTTGAAGAAAGGCAATAAACAGCATTTTAAAGGTAACCAAAGGCTTGACCTAAAATGATTCAAATTCGTAACCAACAACTATACAAATCTCAGAAACATACCCATAATTCCCCTTACGCGGACCCAGTCCTCCGGTCCGTGCCAGCAAAATAGCTATTTCTGCCTGTTCCGCGATGCTACATTGTCAGAAATACCATTTCTAAGAGCCGAGCTCATGTGTTGATTCTATTGATCAGACCTGCAGATTCCTCTGAGTTCAGGACTGGCGGCCAACATCCGGGATAGACAGATGGCTGAACAGCAAGAGCAGGAGGAGGTCAAGAGACTGGTACTGAATTACAATCAGAGACAAGAGGAGGAAATTTACAATGGTATGTCCTTGTTCCGTCAGTTTAAACAGTCATCTGCAGTCATCTGTAATTTTGTTTCTATTTTAATATTTACAGAGATGCTTGCGCATCAAAGACAGAGTGGCTCTGACCAGGCCTCGAGGTCTCACCACCGCTTCAACAAACGACGAGTACAAGAGAGCAATGACACAAGCCTGGTGTTTGCTAATTTAACCAGGTAAGAAACTGCAGTGCGGCATTACTCCCTTCGGAGTTGTTTAGTCCAAGAAGGGCGTTTAATATTTTAGTCACAGAAATTGTATTGTTGACCTAACTTAAGGCCAAGATTTTCTGACACCGTTTTGTTCGCCATTACCTCTTGAATGTGTCGACCAAATTTTACGAAAATCTCTTCCAAAAATAAAGTGCAAGATTTTCGTTCGTAAAAGTTTGTAAACAACATGCGCCTCCATTGGAGATTATTCATTATAGTTAACATCAGTAGATAAATTGGATGGGTGACCGCAACAGCGTGGAGCCAATTACCAAGTAGTAATAGTACCACTTTAAAACTTAGCGATACCACTCGTCGCTTTGTGCTACTGACGTCAGTCCAAGACTTTTACAAACTCATTTGCGCTTTATCAGTGTGTATGACTTGGGTTACTGCACAGAAATCAGCGTGGTTGACCACTATATTTGTGTTTCTTTAGGAGACGCTAGTTTCCATGGTGATGATGCTGTGCGGTGCTTAACCCCTGCAGTGACGGATCGCAGGCACAGTGGTCTGTTCCAAGACAGGAGGTGACATAGTATGTCCGTGAGCGGCTTCGCTCGCCTCAGAATATCTGTTCGTTTGGCAAAGAAGACAAGTCTGAAAGAAGGTTAAAAAACATTAACTCCTCCAGGAGATAGTTTGAACCGTTACAAAAATGTTACTACAGTCCGTGTTACATAATGTTGTAACACGACAAAGGTTCCTTTTTAATACACTTTACAAAAACCGAGTGTAGTAAGAGTGAAACATACTGTTTAAGTTTTGCGATTTTAGATGTAAGCTTCATTGATAGAGCATTTCAACGGTCGAATCCTTTGGGACCAAACAAACACTGAGTTTTCATGTTTACAAAGAACAGTAATCGGGTACTTTTAATGAAAGAAAGGTTTTACGTTTGAGGCTCAGCTAAGATTAACATGAAAGGTTTACAAATATTAATGAAGGCTGCCGATCCTGAAGTTATCTTATTGGATATATAACCGCGTTTCGAACTTTTGTTTCATTTAAGTATTTTTTAGTTCTTTCGTAGTTGTGTAAGTTGATTTAATACGTGTTTAAGATTGTACGCAAAATAAAAATTTACAATGGAATAAAATCTGTTTGTGGGCCGGAAGTAGATTTCATCTCTTATGGTTGATAATGATTGTTTGATACCCTGTCTTTCGGTCGTTCTCCCCAATGTTGATTGTAATAACCTGTAATGTTAAAAACAGTTTGACTCAACATTGAGGAGGAGAAAGAACCACGCACCTTGGATGGCTAATTCTCATGTTGAGACAAGTGGTTTAAGTAATTGTGTATCATATTACATATGTAAGATGCAAGGAAACGTTGTCGGTGACAGAAAAACCCTGTTCGTACTGATCGTATTTTTTTCTTGCGGGGGGGGGGGCTTTGTATCCAATTTATTCAACTCTCCGAGTGCGTGTTGGTGTTTCACTTCACTTCACTTCACCTCACTACACACAGACCCCACACACGCAAACTACAAAGTAACCGCCACCCATGTCTTCATCTTACTACACACAGACCCCACACACGCAAACTACAAAGTAACCACCACCCTTGTCTTCACCTTACTACACACAGACCGCACACACGCAAACTACAAAGTAACCGCCACCCATGTCTTCATCTTACTACACACAGACCCCCCACACGCACACTACAAAGTAACCGCCACCCATGTCTTCACCTTACTACACACAGACCCCCCACACGCACACTACAAAGTAACCACCACCCTTGTCTTCACCTTACTACACACAGACCCCACACGCGCACACTACAAAGTAACCACCACCCGTGTCTTCACCTTACTACACACAGACCCCCCACACGCGCACACTACAAAGTAACCACCACCCTTGTCTTCACCTTACTACACAGACCCCCCACACGCGCACACTACAAAGTAACCACCACCCGTGTCTTCACCTTACTACACACAGACCCCCCACACGCGCACACTACAAAGTAACCACCACCCTTGTCTTCACCTCACTACACACAGACCCCACACGCGCACACTACAAAGTAACCACCACCCTTGTCTTCACCTTACTACACAGACCCCCCACACGCGCACAGTACAAAGTAACCACCACCCTTGTCTTCACCTCACTACACACAGACCCCCCACACGCGCACACTACAAAGTAACCACCACCCTTGTCTTCACCTTACTACACAGACCCCCCACACGCGCACACTACAAAGTAACCACCACCCGTGTCTTCACCTTACTACACACAGACCCCCCATACGCGCACACTACAAAGTAACCACCACCCTTGTCTTCACCTCACTACACACAGACCCCCCATACGCGCACACTACAAAGTAACCACCACCCGTGTCTTCACCTTACTACACACAGACCCCACACGCGCACACTACAAAGTAACCACCACCCTTGTCTTCACGTTACTACACAGACCCCGCACACGCACATTACAAGTAATCACCACTCTTGTTTTCACCTTACTACACACAGACCCCACACGTGCACACTACAAAGTAACCACCACCCGTGTCTTCACCTTACTACACACAGACCCCCCACACGCGCACACTACAAAGTAACCACCACCCTTGTCTTCACCTTACTACACAGACCCCCCACACTCGCACACTACAAAGTAACCACCACCCGTGTCTTCACCTTACTACACACAGACCCCCCACACGCGCACACTACAAAGTAACCACCACCCTTGTCTTCACCTCACTACACACAGACCCCACACGCGCACACTACAAAGTAACCACCACCCTTGTCTTCACCTTACTACACAGAACCCCCACACGCGCACACTACAAAGTAACCACCACCCTTGTCTTCACCTCACTACACACAGACCCCCCACACGCGCACACTACAAAGTAACCACCACCCTTGTCTTCACCTTACTACACAGACCCCCCACACGCGCACACTACAAAGTAACCACCACCCGTGTCTTCACCTTACTACACACAGACCCCCCATACGCGCACACTACAAAGTAACCACCACCCTTGTCTTCACCTTACTACACACAGACCCCACACGCGCACACTACAAAGTAACCACCACCCTTGTCTTCACGTTACTACACAGACCCCGCACACGCACATTACAAGTAATCACCACTCTTGTTTTCACCTTACTACACACAGACCCCACACGTGCACACTACAAAGTAACCACCACCCGTGTCTTCACCTTACTACACACAGACCCCCCACACGCGCACACTACAAAGTAACCACCACCCTTGTCTTCACCTCACTACACACAGACCCCATACGCGCACACTACAAAGTAACCACCACCCGTGTCTTCACCTTACTACACACAGACCCCACACGCGCACACTACAAAGTAACCACCACCCTTGTCTTCACGTTACTACACAGACCCCGCACACGCACATTACAAGTAATCACCACTCTTGTTTTCACATTACTACAAACAGACGCCGCATACGTTCATCTTTTTTTTACACATAACAAAGTAACCGCCACCCATGTCTATACGCAAATGTCTCTTTCCCCGAGTTCGAGGTCCGTAATATCAGTAATGGACCGAGTCTTTTTGTTTTCGCCTGTGGATTAAGTTTCGATTACTATCGCAACAACAAAAAATATTGTAATACAGTAGAACCTCTACTAACGGCCACCTCTCCACAACAGCCAGTTTTTCTTGTCCCGACTTCTCATTTAATCGCTCAAATCCTCTAATTGATTACCTCCCCATAACCCACTAAAGCCTGGTTTCCATATAATCGCAGCGATCGGATTCTTGCTATCCTTGCGATCGCTGAGACCTCGGGTTTCCATATGATCGCAGCGATCGCAAGGATCCGATACGCAAAAAAAAAGTGCATTATCGGATACAAGGCTTTGAGGTGCAATGCTTTTTGGGACATTTTGGATCGCAAGAGTGGTTTCCATATAAAAACCTCTCGATCGCAAGGATCGCAGAGATTTTTCTATCTCTGCGATCTCAATCGCAAGGATCGCAACGTTTTGGTTTCCATATGATCGCAACGGTCGCACAACACTTTTTTCTGCGATCGTTGCGATTATATGGAAACCAGGCTTCAGGCCTGGCTCAAACGTCGAACTTCACATGTGCCGAATCTAATGCAAATGAGCAAGAACGATAGATTTTGCTCATTTGCATTAGATTCGGCACATGTGAAATAGCGTTCCGCCCAGATGACGTCATATTTGGCAGCATTGCATTGTGGGATCGAAATGCGGACAAATATTTCAAAATGGCTGCCTCGGAAACACCAGTTTTTGCGATTCCTGTACATGTTGTGGATAATAGGACATTTGCACGATGGCGTCATTTTACTACAACTACCAGAATTCTTTTCGTTTTTCCTTTCTTATTTAAATTTTGTAATCCCAGTGCGGTTTAAATAACAATAGCCCTAATTTGCACTACAAAACAAAAAACTGAAGGATTCTGGTAGTTGTAGTCATATGACGTCATCGTGCAAATGGCCTATTGTCGAGTTGTACCCAAGAACAGTGCTTCGTAGCACCTGTTTTTTCGTAGCTACCTGCATAGTTTTTGAATGTTTGTACGCATTTCAATCCCATGATGCTGCGCGCCAATTCTATTTTTAGAATCTGGGCGGAACGCTATTCGACGTTTAAACGGGGCCTTAGGTACTGGATTGCAGAAAACTAGTTTAATGAGATGGAAATCATATTTCTATCTCGTTGAATAACAATACATCCCATTGTATGATGCTTCGATGTAAAAAAACTTAATCAATTTTCTGCAATCCTGTACCTCGCCACCATAACGGCCACCGCTCTACAACGGCCAGAAAGGTCTGTGCGTAGTAAGGTGAAAACAAAAACATTTAGCAAGGCGTAAATCGACATCTTTACTACTTCCTTCAGCAGCTAACAAATATGCATTCTTAATCTGCGATTTAATTACTGTTGGTATACGTTTTATTTTAACAAAGCCTAAAACGGTTTTGTTCCTTGATCCCTTGTGAATACACCAAATTGAAGAAACGTTGTCGGGTAAAAAGCATAAACCATGAACGACGCGACCCAAAGGCTTACTGGGAAGTTGGAAAATTTAATCTTCGTCTGTGACAGAATATACATTATATTAACACAGGATACATAAATCATGCTCTTAAATGTCTCAAACAAAGAAAACATCTTGATTATCAAGAAATAGAATATAAATAGAAAATAGAATATAAATAGAATATAACTCGTATGCCAATGCTGCCTACCCAGAATCCCATTCGGTCTCGTCGTTCATGGTTTATGCTCTTTTAAATGACGTTTCTTCAATCAGGTGTATCAATGTGCAGCTATATCGCTCTTGCAGCGGCATTCGATACCCGATAAATTCAATTCGCAACTCATTTATAATGCATGACGAGAGCACAAAGGAAATCACTACCATGAAGGAGGTTTTGATATCCTGTCTTAATTAGCATAGATTTTGGCCATTTTAATCCTTCGTTTTCTCCGCATTTGAGGATCAGTTTGAGAAGCTACATCAAACACTCGAAAGAGGTCTCATCAGGTATCCAAACACCTTGAAGCGGATTAAAAAATAACTCAGCTGCGCCTCGTTTTTCAACCCACTTCGCGGTGTTTGGATATCTGATAAAACACTGTTCCTCGTGTTTGATATATTACTTGAACAACCCTCTGCATCGCTGGCTCATATTTGAGCGACCCTTCCTTATAAAAAGGTGTCGAAATGTAGTCAAATAGAAATTTTGAATTAAGACATGAGGAAGCTTTATTGTGTCTATTTCGATAGGATTGCCAAACATTTCAACGCGTAACGCAATTCAAATGGACAGACTGCAAATCACAGTAGTTGCTAAAATATATATATATATATATATATATATATATATATATATATATATCAGGAGCTTATTACCCCTGTATATATATATATCTGTGTGTTCATCAGTAGGATGCCCAAAATGCGTGCAATTCCACAATTGGTTTCGGCTCCATTAATGTACGACATTTGGTGCGCTACACCGTGCTGATGAGTTGCAATAACAACGAAACGGCTGTCCACGGTTGCGATCCTACTTTATCGGTTTTTGTCGTGATGGTGTCTCGCAAAGTCTATCTTTTTACGTAGTTAGATCAGCCCTTATTGTATGTTTGTTCATTTTTTGGCTGGTTAGATCTCTCGCAGATCCTACGTATACCGTTAGCAGCATTATCGTTTGCGTTCCTTTGCAGATTTCACTTTTATTATGTACGGTATTTTTGAAACTATAAACACGGCTCGATATCTTTTAAATATCGTAATCCGCGACATGATATGTTTGATATTTAAGGCCTACATACATCCGGGTACATACGCTGTTCAGAAGAAAAACGCAAGGATATATTTTCACTTGACTTGACCTTTACCGCATGAACGTGTCCATTCAACTTCAACTTTATTAAGTCGATAAATTTCTCTCCTATTTCAAACAATGCGTATTTGTGTCACGCTTAGACATAAGACATAAATTTGGTTTATAATAAAGCAAAGACAACTTGGACAAACAGCACGCCGAAGTGAAGCCAGATTTTGGTGTAGATCAGGATCAGCAGTATTGAATAAAACTTTAATAAAACTAAATGCAAGGCTGATCGGACAGCTGTAAAGGGTTTTGGTCAAGAGGAAATAATTGGACAGTCTGTTCAATTATAATCTCTTGTTTTGGTTTATTCATCAAAGGACTCCAAATGCGAAACATCTTTAAAGGGGCATTGTCACGCAGATTTTACTGTGTTTTGGTCAAAATATACACTACATATATGACAAAGTACCTTCGCTCAAACATAAAACTGCTTTTAGAACACCAAGAACAAACCATAATAAGTTTTTCTGCGATTTTTCCACGACTCTTGGGAGGAACTTGAAAAAATTGGCCATTTTTTTCAGGTTGCAATCCATTTCCATGATCTTAGCCATCCGCAGCCAAAGATAACGAATACTAGTTTCTATGTACTGGTAGAGTATATGTTAACAAACCTGGATCATTATTTTAAGGTTTCCAATGAAGCAAATATGTTTTTCGGCTTTTCAAAGTGATACTAAAAATAGGTGACAGTGTCCCTTTAAGCTTATTGTTGTTCATATTCGTTTACAATGAATTAGTTATTGTTATCGCTGGATTCACGTTGTTCTTGTTTACGCAACGCATTCACAACAAAACTAATTTAAAACAGTACATGACAAAAAGTTTACAGCCGAGTAATGGAGTGAGTAAAAATCTGTCCCCGTCAGCGATAACCCGTTCATAACGCATCTCGTATTTACGAGTTAAAACATGTATATTATAAAATGGCGAATGTCGTAATATATAAAGGAAAAATGAGTGACAGGAAATCAACTACATGGTAGCAAGATAATATAAATTTTACAATAGAAATACACGTAGATTACTATTTATCACCCTTGTTAAGGCCACACTCATACTTCTCCTGCTACTACAGTGTATGTTGATACATGAGTTTGATATGAATTTTCATTAGGGTCTGATTAGTGTGGTTCTTAGGCCAAGAAGTTTATTTAGACTGTGTAATACATAGATTCAGTACCGGTATTCTTTGTTTTGTGCATGCATGACTGTAATATACTACAAACATTTTTCTTTTGTCTCAGAGGTAATACCAGCAAGTTCTTTTGTTCATACTGAGGCACCAAAAGGAACTTGATTGATCCAGGCTAGAAGTGATAAGGAATTCAGTTTCACATCATAAAATAGCTACAAATATTTGAAGGAATTCTAGTGTATAATATGAACATTGCAAAATGAGTAAATATGCTGTTTTATCCAACGAATTTTATGTCGTGCGACCGTCGTATTTTACAGCGCGCGCCATATTATTGCGTAACTGATATTTTCCCGGCTGCCAAGCAACCAATGACAAACGAATAATTTGAAGAGTGGACAGGAGACTGTGAAATCATGCTCAAGGGCAGCTTTAATAATCACAATAAAGGCTATCAAAAATTAGGAAACTTCCTGCGCATAACATCTGGTCATACACAAGGAGCCTTGACATAAAAGGAGACAAAGGAAGAACGGAAGATTGTACCGAAGAAAACAATTTGCGTGTTAAGAAGATCAAGGAATTGCGCGAATTCCACTGTCGTAGCAGCGCTTGACTGCGAATTGTCCGACTCTCCGAAGGCGTCCACGTTTATTTTATCCTACAAATAAGCTTCACTTGGATGTTGACTTGAATGGTTGGTGTCTTTAAAATTGGTTGCTTAAGCAAAACTTAAAATGACGGACGGAAATCAAGATGAAACGACACAACCGTTAGTTGAAGGCCACGAAGCAAATGAAAACCCGGTCGAGAGCAAGATCCAGCAGGATCACCTACCAGTAGACAACGACCAGTTGGAATCAGGTAATAATTTATTTATAACGAGGACCTGCTCAAGTGTTTAGGATATTGTATATTTGTTTTATTTAGACAATATAGCCGAAAGGGGTATTAAAAGCCCAATATTCTGTCTTCACACGGCTCAGATCAGTTTGCCAATGCGCCGCGTGACGACGAAAGTTAATCCTTCGTGCTGTCGTTTGGTTTTAAGCTTTAGATTTTGTTTTTTTCAATGTCCAGAGTCAAAGTTAGAACGAACCAAAAGTAAGAAAGCGATGAAAACTTTCCCGTGTGTATATATTGATAGAACTACGCTAAGATTGTGTTCGAGCAGTCCTGTTAAAAATGGTTTAAACACGAAAAAAGTTATAAAAATACAACCACAGGCAGACCACGCTTTGTGTTGTGTAATTGCTGTTTGGAATTTGAGACTTCACGCGACACGATCGGTTGAAATTTTAGTGGAGATATTAAAGTCGCCTTTTACCTTTATGTTGAAATAAAGTTTCAAGGAAATGTTGACTGAGTCACGCAAGGTGACTACATATTTCCAGACTACATATTTCCTCATGTTGTGGCCGAGTTTGGACTTTATTCGTCAAATTTCCTCCGGGAAAAGCAAAGCTCAAGACCTCTAGGTGGGTTTCAAACTATGATCTGTAGTAAACTCAGCGGTCAAAGGAATTCTAAACATGCAGTTCATTTTAAATCAGCCAATCAACGCTTCGCGACCATTGTCCTTCGAGCGGAGGCCGGTGAAAAAAGGTAAGAATTTTTCAAATTTTGCGACAATTCCAGTTTGAAGTAGCAACCCATAGCGGTCGCCAGCGGCGAGTTGCCTGCCTTGTCTCCTCTCTTTAGTACCGGCCTTTGGCTGGTAACAGTAAACTCGCCAGAGAAGGGTTTCTACGGCTTGGAGTGGCAAAAAAAACATCTTGCATGACTCAATCAACATTTCCTTGAAACTTTATTTCCACATAAAGGTAAAAGGCAACTTTAATATCTCCACTAAAAATTCAACCGATCGTGTCGCGTGAAGTTTCAAGTTCCAAACAGCAATTACACAACACAAACAGAGGGTGGTCTGCCTGTGATACAACCATCTTTACTCTGTTTACTCAAATAAATGCCCCTTTAAAGATAGCATGTGCACTGATGAATCTGTGCCTGCAAGGTAGAACGAGGTGAACAAGTTAACCTCAGGGGGTACTCCCATAGAAAAGTGACGGAGATTGGGCTTTGGTTACTTTTAGGGGTGTCGCGCTATATAACGACAACAACTGTATAATTTTTTGTGCATGCTATAAACCACAAATTTAATGGCAATATCATTAGTTGATTCAAGCGAGAAAACTGCATTTATGAATAAAAAATATTCAGTTTTTCTTCGTCTTTCTTTCCCAGCTACATGAGGAATGATGGCGCATGATAATGCCATTGAATTCGTGGTTTGTAGCGTGCGCAAATACAGTTGTTTTCGCTATATATCACGACACCCCTAAAACTAACCAAAGCCGGAGGTTGGGTGCTTACCATCTAGCCAAAAAATCGGGAAATTTCGGTTGAAAGTCAAATGAATCAGACAGTTTCCGGAAAATCCGTTTTGAAATTGTGGACTACCTCCAGAGGTAGTCCTATTTGTCCATTTCAGAATAAAATGTTGAAATTTCCCGACCATTTAAATGTAAAAAAAATTATGGCCTGAGTACCAGGATGGGGAAATGGAATACAGTAAAAACCCGCAAGTAAGAACCTTTATAATATGACGGTATGGCCCCGCTGATGCAATTCTATAGAAAATAGCCTAAGCAGGTTCTTACATAAATGGTTATTAGCACAAATTTTAGCTATTTAGGTTCTTAAATAAGTTCTTATTTTCTGAAGAAAAAAGTTACATTGTAGCTAATAATTAACTATTATAGCGTGAAAGTGCGCGTGATATTGCTTAATACTTAGCCGATGAGGCCATAGGCCGAGTCGGCTAAAATTAGGCGATATCACGCAAGCTTGAGCGCTATAATAGTTTTATAATTCAACACATTGATAACAAAGCACAGTTTGAAGAAAAAATATTGCCAACAGACCTTTTATTAAAAAAAGCTTACATATGTTTTACCACGCAAAACTTGCAGCATCACACAATTCATGAATGAAAGTGGCGCCTTTGTCAATATTGCACAAGCAACAAATCACAGTTTCGAGAAAAAATTCATTGAGATATGCAACCTTTTATTAAGTAAAAGGCTTACAACAATATTTTACCTCGCACCATTTCTTACACAACAAGAGGCTTCAAGCAGCCTATACTCATGTGCATGCATAATAAAGTTTTTTTGAATGTTTTGTGAATGAAGGCTGTACCACAATGGCAAATTTTAGCTTTTAGGTTCTTAAAAACTAGGTTCTTACTTGCGGGTTTTTTCTGTATTTTAATGGTAAGTGCAATCTCATCGGTTGGTCAGTATATTTGGAAAATTGCTTACGATTATGTAATGGTCACCCCAACCGTTTTTTTTTTTCCTACAAATGGTAAGCACCTGTTAACACCTGTAAAGGTGCATTCATACAGAAACTGGTGTTAGCAAACTTAGTTGGCAAACTCAAGTTGACATGAGTGAACATCACATCAACAATTGCCACCTTTGAAACAGGAGCAGGAATTGAGGAACGGAGCGGGGAACATGGAATCTTTAAAACAGGGAATCTTTAAAACAAGGGATCTCTTTAAAACAGGGAATCTTTAAAACAAGAGATCTCTTTAAAACAGGGAATCTTTAAAACAAGGAATCTTTAAAACGGGAATCTTTGAAACGGGAATCTTTGAAATGGGATTCTTTAAAACTGAGAATCTTTAAAACAGGGATCTTTACAGACGAGGAAGTTACAATAAAATGTCTTTTTTTCCGCAATTCCAAAGTAATAAAACAGATAATGAAATACAAAATATATAGTAATGTAGGGGACAAAAGTTTCTAGTTTCCAGATTCTAACTATCCACGACTATCAGGGTGACCTTTTTTTGGGGGGGGGAGTCTTATCTAGGAGTTTCAATTTTGCCGATGAACGTTTCAAGTTAGTGAAGTTTACTTCAGGCAGGGTTTCTGATATATGATGCAATGGTACAATGTTGCACACTAATGGCCTTAAATCACATAATTTACTACCTGTAAGCAACACAATTTCTGCTAGAATTACACAAAATATTTTACAAATTTATGAAAAAGACCTCATTATGACTAGGACATATTACTATTTCCTTTTAGCTTACCACACCAGAAGCACTGAAAATCTGGCTGAAAACTTGAAAAGAAAGCACAAATGGCATATTAATTATTTTTGGCATCATTTTTCACTCAACCCAGGAGTATAAAATGTGGGTTGGGCCTAACCTTAGATAGGTGAACTTTAACCCTATTCGGCCTGGGCTTTTTTTGAGTTTCTGAGCCTGGGGGGGGGCACATTCCCCCCCTTCGTAACTTCAAGAACATTAAGGCTATGACAATGAAACCTAGAGGGTACATAGTACGTCCAAAACTGTCTCCTTTGCGGTTCGCATAATGGAATGATGACGTCATATGACGTAGTTATTAGGTAATTAGTTATGCGGCCGCCATCTTGGATCCGCCATCTTGGATTTCTGAATTTTTTCATAACCTCTTAAAAACCGTCCAAATTCACCCAAAATTAATCAAAACCAATAAATAAACTCTAAATGACGTAAAAATATAAAAGTTACACCAATAAACATTGTTTTTCTTCATTCAAAGGTATAAATATGCAATTTTAAAAAAACATGGCTGTCAAAAACTTGTTGCCATGGAAACATCAAGTCACGTGATCAAAAAATTGTCATATGAAATTGTTGCCAGATAAATTTTAGGAAAAGTCACGAAGTTTCATGGCGTTTGCATACATATTAAGGAAGTTATGAATGTTGAAAGTTAGCGCGGGCAATTTGTGCCCCCCCCCCCCAGGCCGAATAGGGTTAATGTTATTTTTGTTTTACATGCAGAAAGAAGTGTTCACCACTGGATATAAATATATATTTATATTTTTTTGTAAGGTGCTCCATTGAATGAAAGTCAATCAAACCAAGAAGTATCAAATATTGACAAAGGAGAAAGTACAATAAAAGATTCTCTTCCCCAAGAATCAGCAGCTAAAGAGGATGGTGAGTCTGTGCAAGCTGCAGAAAGTGTCAAACCTGTGGAGCAGGTGGAGAGTGAGCCACCTGATGACAAACCAGATGAAAATGAAGAAAGCAGCTGTGATAACAAGACAACATCAGAAATACAGAAGGGGGAACAAATAGAAAGTGGAGGAGTTAGTGAGCAGCAGCAAGATGCTGATAAACAGAAGGATGTACCACCTGATGAGAAAGAACAAAGTGGCGTAACACCAGCAGGAGAAGTAGACGTAAGCAATACAACAAATATTACCCATACTGAACAACAAGAACTTGATAGTCAAGTAACTTCTGGTCAAGAACAACAAGACAGCCCAGTTGAGAATGAACAGCAAGGGATAGTGGCTCCTAGTCAAGATCCACAAGACAGCCCAGCTGAGAATGAACAACAAGGGATAGTGGCTCCTAGTCAAGATCCACAAGACAGCCCAACTGAGAATGAAAAAGGTGACAAGCCTGTAGATGGATCTGTAGACCAGGGAATAATTGAAGACCAACAACCTGAAGAAGGTCAAGCTAATGGAGAAGTAATTAAAGAAACTCTGCCAAATGAGAATAGCCCTGATAGTGAAACTACATTGGCAGCAAGTGATAAAGCTACAGAGGAAGCTCAGCAGCCTTTTGAGGCAAGCCAAAATGAGGGTATCAAGAGTCAGCCCAACCAAACTGCACCAGAAGTTGAGATACCAGTAGGAAGACCACAGGCAGTCCAACCAGAAGCAACAGTTACTGTCCAGGGTGTGGCCGTACCAGCAGATGAGCTGCAAGAAGAGAACAAGAAATTAAAACAGGATATGTTTATGATGAAACAGCAGGAAGATGCTTACAGAATCAAGGTTCTCAGTCTGGAGCAAGAGGTTGGAAAGTTACGTGCAAGGAAAATTGACAATAGAAGCCAAGGTGAGTACAGTATGTGATATTTATAATACTTATGGCCAGGCTCCCTCTATGCTATTGCAGGGGGGTCCATCTTCTGCCCAAAAATTGTGGCAAAATAAGAATAACCTATGAAAATAGTGTTTAAAAAGTACACATGTCCTTCAGAGTAAGAAGAAAAATAATATTTCCAACAATCTAAGAATAAGATGCTCATGACATAACCAAGGCTTGGCTGTGTCTAAGCTTCCCTGCCAGGGCAAAGATATGTGGGTGAAAATAGGCTGGGAAACTTGGGCTACTCGAGTAGTAGGTCACTAAGTCAAGGTCACTAGCCCAGTGGCTAGCAAGACGAGTCAGCTGAACTGATGTCAAATATTGTATTAAATAGCAGTCATTTATTATTTTTTGAACCTTTAATAAATTGTTAATATACAATTAACTGTCATCTTTTTCCAAGTCCAACATGCAGTCAGAAGCCCAGGAAGGGTAATCCGGGTTTAAAGTGACAGGGACAACAAAGGGGTTTAAAAATCAATACCCCCAAAATCCCTAAGGCTTCCAGCAAAACCTTATAAAATCCCCCGAACCAAAATTTAACCCCAAAAAATCCCTTGCTGAATTTTCGAACCATAAAAATATCCTGAAGGGATTAATTGATATAACTAGGTTATCTTAAAGATAGTGATTGCTGCGCACGTACGTGATTAGGCTTGGATAAATTCTGCTCATAAAATGGCTTATCCTGCCTGCCGGAAATGCAAATCTGATTTTGTTTATACGCACAATTGCTCGACCTAATGTGGCCGAGTTTTCGGCTTTGGTTTCTTTTAGGGGTATCGGGCTATAAGCAAAAAACAACTGTATTAGCGCGCGCTAAAATAGAGAATTAATGTCATCAAATTGCGTCAGTTAAGTACAATTTAAAGTTCAAAAATGAAAAATTCAAATTTGAAAAGTTAAAAAAGAACGAAATGTCAGTCAAAAATTGCGTAAACACAAAATGTCACATTCCGGACATATCTAGTTGCTCTTCATCAGGTTTTTCTTTCGACCATGCAATTGCTGACTCGAGAGAAATTATTACGTTTAGAAACTCGAAAGTATTCATCGTTTTCTCTCAAAAGGACAATTTTACTCGCCATGTGATCGCGACATTAATTCGCTATTTTAGCGCGCGCTAATACAATTGTTTTTCGCTTTATAGCGCGGCACCCCTAAAAGTAACCAAAGCCTAGTTTTCTAAATATTTCTCAAAAACTACTGATAACACAAAGAAACAGTCAATAAATATTTCTTACAAAGTAAATGCACATTCAAAAATGTTATTTCCGTTAGCGTAGCTTTACAATAATTCTTGAAAATTCTTAGAAAAGTCTGCCGAGTGTGATTTTTGAAGCAAGACATGCTCTCACTTTGTGATAAATCTGTATAAATGGATCCTGTCATCCTCAAAGGACAATTTAATCGCTTTCAGCTCTCTTGTCACCACTTTACGCTTTCAGCCCTCTTACCTACTAATATACCAAGTGTAAAGAATACTCGCCTTCAGAAGCGATCGAGGTCCGACAATATAAAATCCTGTTTGCATGTGTTTAACGGAAAGCGAATGACACAAATAAAGGCATGCATCAGCATGACGCACTCAAAGAGTTGTGGTACAGAGTTGTGATACAGCGTTTCCTAGGAAACGATTGCATCTTCAGCTTGGTTCGCAAAGGATTGTGGTAAAAAAAGAGCAATTCCAGATTTTTTCTGCCTTTCTGGATTATGAACTGCTGCTCCGCTCACTTCGTTCGCTGCGCAGCAATAAAAAAAAATAGTGTTAGAAATTCAATGTTTGTGTTTGTTTATTCATCATACAATCTGAATTGAGCTTTGGAACCAGATCTGGCAGTCATTCTTACAACACAAGAGACACCCAAATTTTATAAAAAGAGAACATCTTTAGTTTAAACTAGAACATTGTGAACAACAGTACTAGGTGACATATATTCACAACTCCAACAATGATCAGCGGCGCTTTATGAACTATAATACATCTTAATATGAATTATTTTTGGAGAAATGGGCTTCTTGGCTTTGTTCACCGCATGCATATTCCTATATTATGCTTAGCAAATAAATGAAAACTGTGTCTGCCCGTATTACTTTACAGTTGAACAGTTACTGAAAAAAACCTGATTGCTTCTGCCGAAAATACTGATTGCTTCTGCTAGTGTAAAGTAACACAAGATAGGCTGGGGTTTTTGCTTGTTGTCCAAACTTACAACTGTGGACATCTTGATTCAAAAACATTTTCTTGCTTCACGGATGCAAAATCTGCATCCGCAACATTTTTGTTTCACACATGGCTAAACTGGGAAACAGTTACCCCAAGTTCTACCCCAAGTTTCATGCAAATCTAGCTAGACTCTTCATTTCTTTAACAACAAAGATGAACTCTGAGGCGATCATCAGCTAGGTACTGGGTAGCATTATCTGCTCAAACTGGGGATTCATGGGGAAAGTATGCCTATAAGGAAAATAGAATCTGCAAAGGACATTCGAAATCATTCACTCTCCTTGACAAAGTTAACACTGAGCTGTGATAATGTCTGAAATATTCACCTTTTCAGTGTTGGAAACACGTGCATACAGGCTGTCTGTTTGTTTGTTTGTTGTAGGGCAATACGAGGAGTTCAATGTTCTTCTCACTGTCCGCTTTTAAACTAACCAGTCTAACATATTCCAATTGTTGCTTTTAACAAGTTTGGTTGTAGCACTACTCGTTTGGCTTGTAGCACTACTTGGACACAATGCATGGCAACAATTCTTTACCAAAAATCTTCATATTGTTTTGAATAAAATAACTACTTCACTCAAGCCACCCAAAAAATACTTGCCAACATGTTCTTTCCCCAAAAAATCCTGGAATAAAAAATTTCAAACCCAAAAATAATCCTTTGCACATCTCCGTCACTTTAAATCCGGATTACCCCATGGAGTCAGAAGAATTTGCATATTTCTGCTGAAACCTTCAAAGAACCAGAATTTGCTCTGATGAGGGACTAGCGCTCTAAATGTCATCTTTTGCATCTGTTTATGGTGGCTAATTTACCTTATCAACTTAGTTGATGAAACCAAATTATTGTTTCAAGTTTGGCATTCATTGTGTGCCAAGCTTGAATGTCTTGTTCCTTAGTGCCAAACTTGAATGTCTTGTTCCTTAGTGCCAAACTTGAATGTCTTGTTCCTTAGAGCCAAACTTGAATGTCTTGTTCCTTAGTGCCAAACTTGAATGTCTTGTTCCTCCTTAGTTTTCTTAAAACATTTCATCTTTAAAACGTGTTGAACAGTACTCATTTTTTCTTAACTCATCGTTTTCCAGTTTTTGTTTCCTTGTCTTGTGGGCCACTATATGTTTGAATTTGTTCTTGAAGTAATAAAAACTCCAAAAGTATAGAAGAAAAAGGAAAAAATGCCTACAATGAGTATATCCTTTCTTTATTTGGTCTATAGAAACATTTAACATGCATACTACACATACAAGTTAGAAGTTTGGGGTCTCAGCTTCCAGCCAAATAAATACAGTATTTAAAATTTGATCCAAACACACATAGTTTTCAATTTGTGTTTCATTGGCTTTTTAAACTCATCTAACTGTCCAGAATAGGGTGTTCTGGTTGGCATAATAAAGTGATATAATAAATAAATGAGTTTAAGAATTAGCATTTCCCATCCTTCCAAATTTTGCTCTGTTATTAAACCTTATGGTAACATGAAAATGTTTTCTATTTGTTTAAATAATGTATAGGCCTCAGCACCTTCCTCCCACAGGCTGTTTTTAATTTTCTGGTTGTTTTTCTCTCAGATTCACTTGCTTCAGATTCTGACAGTTACCTTAAACAGAAGTTAGCTGAAACAGAGAGGGAACTGGACACTGCAGAAAGAAAGGTAAAGGACTTGCAGTTAAGATTGAAGCGCTTTGCCAAAGATGACCAAATTAAAGATGAAAAGATATTGCAGATGGAGAGGGAAGTCAAAGAACTGTCTGATCATATTAAGAAACTAGAACAATCTCTTGCAGATTCTAAGAGAGAAAACAATAATAATGCAACAGTGCAGGCTAGCTCGGATAAAAATGACTCCAAAGTTTGTGTGATTCTCTAAATGCCATTTTGTAATATTTTTCTATGGTTAACTTCAGACTAGCCAAAGTTTTTGCACAGTCATAGTTTTATTTTTTGATACAAAAATTAATATATATTTTTAATTTATTCACTGTTATTTTTCCCATTATTTTTTTGAGGATGGTTCATCAAGTCAAACTCATTATTTTTGTATCATAGATCACCGCAAAGTTTTTCAAAGATACTGTACAGGTCATTAAGTGCTATTTAAATATTTTATACATAGTTAAATATTTTACTAGTGGAAAACAATCCTTTTTGGATTTATGTGACTGTTCCAAGTCATATCTGACTAAGTTCACATGCATGTAATAGATTTTTCCCATCATGCTAGTCATGAAATTCATTCATGTGATTGGAAAGAACCTCTTCCTTTCATAAGAAAACTTAGTAGCTGACAGTGGTTTATATTAAATTTAGTTATGCGTGCACACCCATCACAGCAGCACAGCATTTAGAGAACTAGTCCATCAATGAGCTTTGAAACAGAATTTGTTTCAACTGCCTTCATTATCGCTTTTGATGTTGAGAGCAAGGTGAATCCGTAATAAAGAAATTTGCCTTTATCTCACATATTGAGTGGTGGGCTCAGTCACTTTAAATTAAGCAATTTGGTCATGTTAAGGTTATCCACAATAGAATTAAAAAAAAATAAAACGTTTTTACACAGTTTTCCTTCAGTATCTTTGTTTGTTTCGTGGCCTGTGAGAGCTCTTTTTGTGTAGTTTCAGCTCACATGGAAAAATGGACTGTAAAGTTAGTCCAGGGGTCAATTCAATAAAACTTTTACAAGTGTAATTTACAAGTGTAGCCATTGTTTTATAGGTTGAAAACAATAGCTACACTGGTAAATTACACTTGTAAAAGTTTTATTGAATTGACCCCAGAAGGGACTTATGAGTCGGGTACTCAGCTGATTAACTGGGGATCTTAAAGTGCACCTAACCCCAAAATTGTGTTTTTCGCTTTATCAACTCTATGTACGTTGAAAAGTTGAATAGTTAAACATTTCTTGTTTTTAACGTTGCGTTAGTGAATTTTACAAAATGTTAATAAGATGACGTCAAATCAAGACTCGTTTATTATACAATTTTTCTTTTTACTTAAAGTTTATTTAACAAGTAGTTGAAATTAGCCACTTCTAAGACATTCTCAATTATCCCCCAGTTTTAACAGTTCCAATAAATTCCAAAAAATTCGTCAAGTTACCCCATTTTTCACACAAATCAGAATTTTCTCTCATCTGCCAAATTCATCAGAATCGTCACGATTCTGCTGAATGTTAACTTGTGACAATTTTTGTCCCAGTTGCCGCAATCAGCAGAAAATGAGTTGTGATAAAACTGGGGGATAATTGAGAATGTCTTAGAAGTGGCTAATTTCAACTACTGACTGCTAAAATGGAGCAGAAAAAATATTTGAAAAATGCCACTCTGAAAAAATCTTTCCCTAAATTCCGCAGCGGCCAATTCCATCCGAATCAAACACTCCTGAAATTATACAAGAAACCCGCACAACATGGCATTCTCCTAAAAATCCCAGACTGGAACATTTCAAAGATATCATCCGCAAAATCAGGGGGAAAATCAAATTCCACTCAAAGATCTCGAATTCTATCAAGAACAAATTCTCTCCCAAATTCCCCGTGACGAAATCACAAGAAAAAAGTCAGGGAGTTTGTCAAAGCTTCCAAATGGAAAAAAGTCAATGGCAACGATCACTCAATTTTTAATCACATAACAGGTCACGACGGCAATGACTATGAGCACCTGGAAAAATTTCTCATTGACGATTTAAAATATTTCTCACTGGCATATGACGATCTTCACCTCAACAGAAAAAAGTTTCTCAATTGCCATCAAGTTCTTTTCGCCATGTTGAAGAAGAACGGTTTCAATCCAAATGAAGATGATTTCAAACTGCTTATTCTTCCATCAAGACGGGCGAAACAAGAAGAAATAATCCAAGCCATCTTTAAAAAATTAAATTGGAAATAAAATGGATCTTGAAAAAGCATTTTCCAATGAAGCCGAGCGAAACGAAGCGAGTGACAATGAAGATTGTTCCACATGCTCAGAGGAAGAAACAAGAAGCGACGATGAAACCGCTTTGCCTTCAGACGAGGATTTTATTGTTTCTGATTCGGAGATGGCGGAAGAAAGCGAAGCTGAGCGAATCGAAGACACAGTTGAACTCCTCTTTGAGTCATTTGTGAATCTCCACGAGGAACACAAAATTCTCAAAAATGAACTCCAAAAGCAAAGTTGCCTTCTCGGGGAAATCCACCGGGAATTGAAAGAAAGCGAAGCGAAGCGAAGCGAAGCGAAGCGAAGCGAAGCGAAGCGAAGCGGTGTTTTGAAATAACAGACTTTGTGAATATTAATGTAAAACATTCATATTCTGACACGCCAACGCAATTGCCCAGCTGCCCGGTTATTGACATATGGCGGCCAATCAAAATCTCAATTGTGGCTAACGCGTTAGCCAGTTTTTCGGGGGAATCAATTTTGTGGCTTTTTGTGACTAACGCGTTAGCCAGTTTTTCGGGGAAACAATTTTGTGGCTAACGCGTTAGCCAGTTTTTCGGGAATCAATTTAGTGGCTAACGCGTTAGCCAGTTTTTCGGAGGAATAAATTGGATCAATTTTGTGGCTAACGCGTTAGATAGTTTTTAGGGGAAGAAATGAAAATTTTGCCTAACGCGTTAGACACCAAGCTTTTCCACATCGCTCAATGGAACCCAAGAATTAAATTTATCGGGGTAACCTGTCCATTTTACAAGCGCGAGTTTTCGCTTATTATCACGGCGAATAACCTTTTCAATGCGAAATACATCTTGCGTTGTCTTTTGAATTTCCTGTTCATAGAAGCTTCCTTTGATCGGTTCTCCCAACAGATCGACTAATTTATATGTTACAGGGTTTGTGTTTAATATTTCGTCAATAACAAATATCTCTTCCGTCCAGTTCGGGGTGAAACCTTTGTCAAATATCCTTCGCTTATATTTTGATATTCTAACTCTGTCGCCAACCTGGCATTTTGCCGGGTTGCGTTTAGCATAAATTAAATCGCCGTATAAATTAACGAAAACCTTTTTTTCATTTTTCTGTTTGCTCGCCTCTGCGGGGCTCATCCGAATGCTCGAATGAAAACGATGATTATATTCATTCTCTAATTTGCCCAGTTTGTCAAAGAAAAATTGTATTATTGTTAACAGAAAACATTTTAAAGAGTTTCTCCTTCATGGTCCGATTCCAGCGTTCAACCACAGACGATTTCTCTTCATTTTCCGTTGTATACAATTTTATCCCATTCTTATCAAGCAGATTTTTCATTATTGCATTGAAAAACTCACTCCCCTTATCCGACCAAAGCATTTTCGGTTTTCGCTCCCTGAATATGGATCGGAAAGCATCAGCCACTGTTTGTCCTTGCTTGTCTTTCAGGGGGCGAATCCAACCGAATTTTGAGAAAACATCGATCACCATCAGGAGATATCTGATCCCTTTATTCCACCTCGAAAATTTCCCCATCTCGACCAGATCAGCTGCCCAGATGTTGTCAACGCCATATGAAATGACTCTCCTCTTTGGGAAGCGTCTCCTTATTGGCTGGTGAAGTTCGTTTGCCAGATTTTGAGCCCAGCCTTCACTCAAAATCTTTTCCCGTTTTTTGGGGCACCCAAACCCAGTTTTTGTTTTGCATTAATGACGTTTCGCGCCAAAGCATGGCCCCATTGCCTTTCTTTCCAGGGAATCGCATCCAAAGCGGCAACCATTTTCCTGTCTGCTCTGTGTTTGCATTTGCGTGGATCCGCTTTCTTTGTGCAAACTGAATAATCAACATCGTGTTGCATAGCAACTGCATCTGTCTTACCTGTGGGCTGCTGCATAATTTCGAGAATCTTTCCCTTTTCATCGAATCGGACTTGTTTTTCGAGTGGGTTCCAGGGGCCGGTATAATTATGACCTGGGAGGGTGAACCCTTTCTTTGGTCTTGGCAGCTTCCCAATCAAGCTGTGAACATCCAACCCGCTGCCATCCAAATCTGCTCGATCTGTCTTATATTTTCTGTTTGGTCTAATCGCCGTGGACAGCTCATTTAGCATATCGGAAGAGGTTTTGGCAAGAAATGGTTTCATCTTGTCCAGGGCAAAATCCAATGCTTTTTTCTGAGCTTTTTTATTGCGCAATAATTCACTGGCTCCATAACGACCCATTTCAACTGTTTTTTTCCCTAACCAAGGCAGCGCATGAGCCACGCCAGTCAGCGCAAGTTCACCAATGCCCCCGCCTTGCGGAGGCCGACTCAGTTTCCCGAACTTTTCACAAATCTTGTTTTTTTGATTCCACAGGAAGCGCAATGGCAAAACCACATCTTTCTTCCATTTTTTGCGGTCTGGAATCCAGATGGTTGCACGCATTCAGTTTGTTTTTTTTCCCTCACGCAATATGATTTCGTTTTCAATCGAAATATTCTTTTATGAATTTTTCATTTTGCGCCGTATCAGTCAGACTGAGAGGCTTGAGAATATCATAGAAATCTTTCCCCTGCGACCATTGATGGAGGAAAAACAAGCAATAATACCCGCAAAGGACACTGTTGATATTTTGATACTGACTGCTGTTCCAAATCACCGGTTTGGAACTTTTGAATTCCTGAGGAAATCCCATCCCAAAAGAGTCGAAATACCACGTGAATTTCTGTCCGGGAGCGCAGCACACCCAGTGAGTTCCTGCATTTTCAAGCGAATCAAGATTGATAATGCAGGGGCTGTGTTCTCAGGGCCTCACTTCATCCCTGGCAAAAATTCCTTTGAAATTGGGAATTTTCAGAAAATCAATCCACTTCATGAGATCAAGGTTGGTCAGGGGCTTGTTCACGAACTTCGGTTTTGCTGCGCTCACAAAATCGCCCCGAGAACTGGGATGTTGTTGAATGGACTTTTCGATCCCAGCAGAAGTCCCGCTCCTTTTTTTGATTTTTTTCCCATCCCAACAGTTTTTCGTCCCCAGGTTCCAATAAATGGGGGTGGTTGAAACGGATGCGCCCCCAATCTTGGCGCTCCCCTTCCTTTTGGGCGTCCAACTCTTGGCGCGCCTTTTCCTTTTGGGCGTCCAACTGTTGGTGCTCCTTTCCCAAACAAATTTTTCACCATGTCCAACGCCAGTGGAATTCCAATGGAAGCCAGAATTGTTCCCAATGCCCCACCAGATTGTTTTGCTGATGGTTTCATCGTCAGTTGTCCTCCTGATTTAAGGGCAGTTAAAATATCCTGTTTCTGTTTATTTGTCAACAGATGTTTATTGTCAATCAGTTTTTGAATTTTATCTTGGGAATGAGAAACCCACCCGTTTGCGTTCCTTTTCCACTTATCTTTTTCACAACTTGACTCGCTCCTTCACTCGCCAAACCAGCCAATGCTGACAACCCAAGTGTCTTTGCCAGGGTGGGTGCCAGGGAACGAGCCAGGGGAACAATAGCAGAGAAAAGACTTCCACCTTGCTAGATCACTTTTCTGATTTGCGTTTTCGATATTTTGATTTCAACTCCCTTTCCCAAAGCCGCAGCTTTGCCGATTCGTCTTATTTGATTTGCCGTGAGCATCAGTTCATCACTTCCGCTTGTTTGTTTGCCACCCAATCTCAGGGTGACAGAATTGTTTGTTCGGAATGCTCTTCCAAGCTTCTTTTTTTGCCCTTCCGACAGATTTACTTTATATGGGTGATATGTTGTCATTTTAAATGATAACATATGTTTTCAGATCACACTTCACACGATAACCAGTTCATTTCCAATCTTATCAATTTTCACCATTTCTTCATAGAGAACCACTGCATGTACATTGAAGTTTGCAGCTGCATCTGCGTTCAATCGATATCTGAATATCAACTGCTTGGGATCTCTTGTTGGTTTTTCAGTTTGATAAGTCAGATCGAAATAGATCAATGGGAAAAGAGAATTGAAATTGGCGAGATTCAGCTGCGTTCCAGTGTTGTAGTCATTTTTCCGCATTGCATAAGCCATAACATCCTGGAAAATCCTCACTTTGCTTTCACTGTCGTACTCTGTTTCCGGGTAGAAAACTCCGTTTCCATATTCTAATCGACAGTTCAACAAGGATGAATTATTATTTAACGCATTCAGCTTGAAAGTGTCCATTAGATATGGGTTATCTTGTGCCTGGTCGTCATTGGGCGGAGCGGTTCTTTTCAGCCAGACAAAAATATGCCTCACATTGTCAATGCTCGCTGAGATCTGGAAAAATCCTGATGATCTTGCGGGAGCAGATTGTTGATACATTTCCCTCAGATATTTCCATTGCGTTTCTTTCAGGAATGAGCTGACAAATTTGTCATAAAGAGAATCTTTGGGAGTCAGTCTTGGCACCCAAAGCAGAAATCGATTCAGCACAACTCTTCCAGCATCAACGCCGTTTGCCATATGAATGAGTTCCTCATCATCATTCAATGTCAACTCGAATTGCAGTTGCATAGGCACAAGCATCTTATTTTCCAACTCTTCGAAAAAGGAAAAACGATTCAGGGGAATAATCGTATTAGTGTTTTGAAGATTTCGAGTAATCACTCGCCGAGCCTCAAATCCGGTATTAGTATCAGCGGTTGTTGCATCAGTATCCAAATACCAGAAACTGTTCTTGGCGACTGATCTGCTGAAGTCATCGGAGCATTCTAACAAATTCTTTGTGAAACAGACTTTATGCAGATTATCCGTATCATAAACAATCTTTCCTGCGGATCGGATCATCATGTGCTTAATCAGGGAATGAGCACCATTGATTACGGTTATTCTTTCAGCGTTATATCTCGTTCCATCTGCTAATTTCTGGAGCTGAAATTGCACCTCGAAATAAGCATTATACCAATCATAGAATGCCGATCTGTCATTTATTGTGAATTTATAATCATTTTTCTTTTGATGTGCTCCATTACCTGGAGCTGTGATTGTGTCATCCAGCTGGAAGCGTACTAATTCATTTCTTTGAAGATATTCATTCGATCGAAAAGCCATTTTATATTCTTTTATTTCTTTTTCACTCGCGCGGGCTGCGCCTTCACACCCTGCCCAGAGATCAACCTGTTCAATATAGCATCAGAACTTTCTCCGGAGGCAGGGGCTGATTGTGGTCGAGCTCGGCTCGCTGGTTGTTTTTTGCTAGGTGGTTTCCCCTTTCTCATATTTCCCAGTTTTTTCATGATCAAATCACCAGATTTTTCAACTGCTTTTTTGCCGAGTTTTTCTCCAGCGTGAGAAATTCCTGATTCCAATGCTTTTTTCGCAATGGGTTTCGCGAATTTCTTGAAGACGACTGATGCGACCTTCCTCATTGGTTTGAAAATATTGTCCACAATGACACCTGTTCCTTTGTGTCGGAAGACAAACCGTCCGCTTCGCGGGTTATAATAACGAGTAAATTCATAACTTTTCATTTTATTACCTTTTTCAAGATAAGCGAGAACGCTGTATCGGCTCCATTCAAATCAACAACCCTTCTTTTCCCATCAGTGATACAAATCCGAATGGAGCTTATTGTGTTTTTATTCACAGGGCTGAATGTGGTTCTCATGGGTTCAAGGGTAAAACTATATGATGGCCTCAGAACAGATGTTGAAAAGGAGAAGATGATATCACTCTCTTCCCCATCAACAAGCGAATCACTTGTCAGATCACAATGAACGTTCAACATATCAGTATCTTGACTGAGATTTGGAACTCTGGGACCAATGTTGACTTTATCTTTCAGAATCTTTTTCTCAAAACCAACGAGATCGTTGAAATTGGATTGAGTGAAATCCAGTTGATAATTTTCTGCCAGTGTGATTGTTACTCTGAAGGTTGTGGGAGAGAAAGCAAGATTGATTGGGAAAATGTCAGCTTTTCCAGATTCTTTCACCACTGTTGCTTCTTGAATAAAGGACCTCATCCCCTCATATTCCCAAACTCCAGCTGGGAAGGTGATATCGGAAAATGTTTTCCCACCGTCAGAGCTGAACCTGATCAGTTGATTCTGGCGGTCAGCATTGATGTTATACCACGTAAAACTCATATTGATGACTCGATCCAACCCAACAACATATTGGGAATTTCGATCCAAAACAATGGGTCGATTGAATTTTGTTGTGAAATTTTCTGGTTTGTTTCCCCCAGTCTTGACGGAAAAGGATGACAGGACAATTTCTCTTTCGATTTCCATTTTAGGGCTTGAAATAGTTTTTAAAGAGCTTCTCATGATGGGATCTGTTGATGACTCCCTCTTTCAGGAGAAGATCGAGAATGCCAACTCCAGTGTTTCTGATGCCAACGTTTGTATTCCCAGCAAGAATGGAGCCAATGATGACTTCAAGTTTCTGAAGTAGCTCTTTGGGGTTGGAGAAAAAACGGATAGATCCACCTTTTTTTCTTCTTCTCAGTCCCGAACCCATCTGTGTTGCTTTCGTTTTATAATGCTTTATGTATTCATTCAGAGCTTTGAATGAACGATCTATCCTTTGATGTTGCCAATTCTTTTGCTCTTCCGTTATTTCCCCTTTCTTGAATTTTTTGGTGAAAAAAGCTTTATACCTTTTCAATTGATTTCTTCTGAAGTTTGCAATGGTTACAAGATCATTGAGATAATGGATTTTCTTCGCTGATGAGACATTTGGTTCACTGAGAGTTTTCTCCACAGTATCATAATTCGTGAGGTCCAAGCTATCCAATATCTGATTGGCTTCATCTCCTTTTTCCTCTTCCTCTTCCTCTTCATCGCCCGGCGCAAGAGCATAATCGGGAGATTCATCTTCATATTCAGGTGGATCTTCCCCTATCTCTTTCGCAACTTCTTTATAACTTGGAGGAGCTGGTGGAATTTGTTTCTTTGTTTGGGATGGAACGACCTCATCAAACAAGCCTTCGGCATCCATATCTTCAAATGGGTCGACTTCGGGGAGATAATCAATTTCTGCTGGTTTGGCTTTCCCAACTTTCAAGGCCTTCGTCTTTTTCCGGGGAAGTGGCCCCAAATTCGACGCAATCACCTCATCCAGTTTCGATGTGACTGGTTTGAACATTTTTTCAAGCCCGATTTGACTTGTCTCTTCACCCAACTTTTTTTGGGTGATAGCATTGTGAACAAAGTTGATTTTTTTCCCCAAAGCAGATTTGCTTTTGGCCATTTCTTGCCATTTCAATAAACTCATTTTATATCCCAGAAACACAAATTTGGGAGAAGAACAAGATGTAGAACATAATGTTCATCAATAAAATGAAGATCCCAAATTATGATTGCCAGGACCCAATCACAAATTTCAAACAACTTCACCCTTTCATGCCGGATCGAACTTTCAGAATGTTGATCTGTGGCCCTTCAGGATCGGGGAAAACAAATGTTCTCCTGGATATGATTTTCCGCTTGCTCTCCTACGATAAAATTTTCCTCTATGCGAAAAATCTTGACCAAGCCAAATATCAGCATCTGCTGAAAACATTTCGCCCAATCAGCAAAGAAGCTGGGTATGATGTTGTGGAAGCATCTCCAGATGTAATCATCCCAGTTTCAGCATTGACAGGGGAGAATCAAAAGCTGGTTGTTTTCGATGATTTTGTTTCCGAAAAGAACCAAAAGCCATTGATTGATTATTTCATTCAGGGCAGACACCGCAATTGCTCTGTGATTTATCATTCGCAAAGTTATATCGGAACACCAAAAGATATCCGCCTGAATTGTTCGCATTTTTGCATCTTCGAATTCCCCAGCAACAAAGAAATTGCGGCGATCTGCAGGGAAAACAATGTCAGCAAAGAAGATTATCGGAAAGCAACGGCGCAGCCCTTCTCTTTCCTGTATGTGGATAAACCGAGGAAATTCATTGCCAAAAATTTTGATGAAAGCATTTAAAATGAGTTATTCAAATGGACTGCTTTCTGAAACAAGCAACTTCCAGGGAGGACGAGATGGAAAAGATGGATTGCCAGGCGTTGGTTTCAAGCTGACGCCTTCAGGGGACTTCGATCTTCAAAACAAAAAAATGACCAATGTCGCTGAAGGAACAGCGAATGACGATGCAATCACAAAACACCAAGTTGACACACTTGCAACGCAATTGCGGGCTGATTCACTTCAGATTGATGGTTCCTCGCATATGACTGGGGATCTTGATCTCAGGGGACAGAAGTTGGTCAACCCCGGGGAAATAGAAATGAATCGCAAATTCATCGTTAATCTGGACACTGATGAAGACAACGATTTGTCAGCGGTGAATATGGTCACTCTGAAAAAATTCCACCCTGATGCTCCGGCTCACACTCATGAAGTCACGAAGGACCTGGATTTGAAAGAACTTTTCAATGTTGTTCAATCAAAACAACAAACATGGCATGATTTGGGAGCGCATTATAACAACCTGGTTTCTTATAATGACGTCAAGAATATCTTCGTATCCCGCAAAGAGACGTTTTCAATGGAGACGGCTTTGGATATGGGAAATCACACCATTTTCAATGTGAAAGATCCCGAAGTTGCCGACCAAAGCGCAAATAAAAGATATGTGGATGCCCAATCCGCGAAAAAACTTTCGTTGGAAGGTGGAACAATGACCGGAAACCTGGATATGAATTCGCAACAAATCAACAATATTGCAGCGCCAACTCTGAAGCATCAACCCACGTCAAAATCTTATGTGGATAACAAGATAGGAGGTGTGGTAGTCCACACGATAGAATTAGAAGAGAAGCTCAAAAAATACGTAAATGAATCGCATATCACGTCAACCTCCCATCCGAAGGACGCATTCCGCTATCTGATGGAAAATGTGGATGAATCCAGCTCTGAACATAATATGACAGTAACGGCAATCAGTGATTTTCCAAGTTCGCCACATCTTTTCAACAAGAAGGCGTATGACTTGCAAATAACAAAAGATCTTTTTAATGAATACTCTGGGAGACTTGGATTCAATATGTTCAAACTCCCAGACGGAGAATACACGATTTGCATTGAATTCTTCCCCGCGTCAATGGATGGTGTTAGTGTTAATGTCGTGAGCACAAGTCTGAATATTAATCAGCAATCAACAAAGAAGTTTTCGGGGTATTCCAGATCCATCATCCACATGCATAAATGGGAGATCACTCCACCAGAATACATTTTCCTGGATCTGAAGTGGCGGGGAACTGCCGAGTCAGCTGCAGAAGGACCCGCAAAGTTGATCATATATGGCGTTGCTGGTTCTCAACCTGATGTTGAAAGCAGCGTTTATGATTCCCCTTTCGTTTTTGAAAGCGGAGCAATGGTCATGGAGACTGATTTGGATTTGAATGGCAACGCAGTGTTGAATTTGCCGCTTCGCCCTTCAAAACACTTCATTTTTGCAAGATTTGAGAAAGAAAAACACAATGATTGTTTGATCTTCCCAAATGAAGAGGAAGATGAAACAAATTATTGGCAACAATTTGGATCTGACTTCCGGATTTTGAATGTCACGGTTTTCATTCTTCAATGTGGTCCAAACCCAGTGAGTGGATCAACCATCATCATGACAAGTGTTGTTCAAGGAGATAGCATCACTCGAAACGCAGTCAGACCTTCCACCAATTCATTTGGTTCACTGCAGTTCACCTTCAATCAAAATGTTGGGAAGGAAGAAGCTTTCTTTCTGGCTCTCTCGGATGGAAATACCATTCAAAGAGCAAAAGCGACAATTCTGATTGAAAAATGATTTCTCCCTGAAAAAATGAGAAAACAAAGCATCTTTGCTTTCAATCACATCGACCCCGCAATTCGGGAAGAAGAACTGGAAGAGATCAAAAAACTTTTTCGATTTTATCACAAAAGATTTTGGTGCCTGAAACGAGCGCATGGTCGATTCAAGAAAATGAATCTGCTCATGAATTTGACCTCTTCCGGTTTGGTTGCAATCGGGACGATTGCTGGGGCAGCAACTCTCAATCCAATCGTGTTGGGAGTGATTTCCGGATTGGGGTTGGTCGTCAAAACCTTCAATGAAATGAAGAACCTGAAAAGCAAAATTGAGATGGCAAAGTTCGCGTTCACCACCTATGAAAAAACATTGAGTGATTTGCGCTTCGCTTTGCGGGGAGGAAATTTTGATCGAGCTGAATTTTTGTCTTCAATGGAAGCGATTCATGGGATTGTGATTGATTTGGGGTTGGATTTGGAGAAGTTTGAGAAGGACTGGGAAAGTCGATTTGAGTGAGCGAAGCGACCGAAGGGAGCTGCGGAGCGGCGAGCCAGGAGTGAGCGCGTTTTTCATTTCCAGTGGAAATGAAAATCATTCTTTCTTGTTTATTTTTACTCGCCAAAACCATTCTGCAACGCCAGGATGCATTTCAAGTTTCATAGGAAAGAGTGGTATGTCAGGGTGGCTTTCCCAGACTTCTTGCGGTGGAGCGGGGGAAGGCCACATGAAATCCAATTCCCAATACTCTTTGGCTTCACATATCACGGATTTAAACTTCTCATCAACCACCAAGACATGCGTTTCATCATCATCTGCTTCATCAAATTCTATCAACCGATACCCCTCAGGAATGAAGAGGTGCTTATTCGCAAAAAAATCGCGTTCCGGGCCTATCGGCGCGTTCGGAACTGCTGTCGCGTTTCGTTCATATAATCTTCCATCGCGTCTTTTGGTTTTCCGAATCGAGCAGGTTGGGCTCTGGGGAAAACTTTGAGTTCCTCGATTTGCTCCGCAATCTCTTCCACTTTTTCCTGATTGTCTTCCGCCACTGCCGCCAAGCACGCATTATTCAACTTTGTCAGTTCTTGATTGAACTATTCCTGAGGTGTGATTTTTTCCCCAGGAATCTCAAGTTTGAATTGCGTCCCATCGAATTTTCTGGTGAATGAATCTCTTCCGCTTCGGAGGGCATTTGGAATCGTTTTTGGATCAATCCCCAATTCTCGCGCTGCCGCGGCCTTGGAAGAAAATTCTTGAGGTCCACCAAGTTCTGAAATGACGCGGATTGCAGGAAGAGGTCTGGGGCAAGCAGTGACGATTGAACCTTCAATCTGTGCAACCATCACTTCTTTTCCTGTTTTTGTTCGAACGAAGCCAGTTGTGGAATTTTTGAGAGCGCGCGCGACAGCGGCGCGAGGAACTCCAAGCGCATCAGCCATCTGATTTTTGGTTTCAAATTCTTTGCCCTCTGCGGTGAATTCCATTCGTCGCACGACCATAACTGGCATTCCCTGGAGCTTGAAATGATTTTTTCCTTTCTTGAGTTGTTTATTCAAATATTGTCTGGAAAAGCCAAGTCTTTGAGCAATTTCAGCTTCTGATTTGGCAGGTTCTCCAACCATTTTTCCAAAAGAAACTAGCAACCACATTTTAGTGGGTGACACTTTTTATCAACTTTTTTTGACAAAAAAAGATTTAGCAAAATCTGTGAAATTCTGGGGGGAAAAATATTCCGCTGAAATCTGGGGAAAATCTGATTGACAACAGATTTTTCACTTGCGCCCAAAATCTGGGGAAAAGGTGCCAATGGTGGGGTTGACAATTTTGGTCAATCTTCAAAAAATTCATTATTTTTTAATTATTATGCAAACGCAATATCTTGAATAACGTATTGTCCCTATTGGGACATGTGGGTACCCTATTTTATGCAGGTTTTTACACAAAACTCTGGAAGAAAAAATTCTGTCAACTTTGAGAAATATTCTGGAAAATATTTTTTTGGGGTTTGAAAAAAAACTAGTTCACAAAATATTTTCCTGAAAAATCTGAGGATTGACAAAAAAAATCCATTGCAAAATATTCCGCTGAAATCTGGGGAAAAATACTCCGCTGAAATCTGGGGGGAAATATTTTACACTCAGATTGAATCAGTTTTCAAATTCAGGGAATCCTCTATTTAGCAGAAACCATTCCTCATTTAATTTAGTGAGTTGCGGAAAACTGCATATTCGAGTTTCCGCCAGATTTTGTCGATTTTCCAGAATCCGATTCTGGAAAATATTTTTCCCCAGATTTCAACGGAATATTTTCCCCAGAATCGCTTTCCAGACAGAATTTTTTCTTTCAGAGTTTTGTGTAAAAACCTGCATAAAACAGGGTACCCACATGTCCCAATAGGGACAATACGCTATTCAAGGTATTGCGTTTGCATAATAATTTAAAAATAATGAATTTTTTCGGAGTTGACCAAAATTGTCAACCCCGCCATTGACAATTTTGTTTCCCTGATTTTGGGCACAAGTGAAAAATCTGATTTCAACAAAAGTAAATTTTTAACAGAATTTTCAGTGGGTGACAAATTTTTTGTCATCCTCAAATTAATCTTCATCCTCATCCCTGTCTTCAAACTCATCCTTTTTTTTGTCACACACTCAAAATGGCCTTTTTGAATGAAAATGAGTTTCTGTTGATTGAAGATGGTGAAGCGGTTTCGGCAGTGGTGGATGATTTGGATTTTGATGAGGAGAATGAACGCCAGGATGAATTGGAAAATCTCTTGGGAGAAGATTTTGAAGATATCAAACTCACTATGCGCAGCATGACACTTCATGATATTGATGCTGTTCCTGTTGTGACTTTGGTGCAACAATGGCAAGAGTTGGAAGAGTTGAGTATGAGCGATCCACGAAAAATGGAGCTGATCCGAACTTGGGCAGCACAATGGCCGCGAGAATTGACTGATCTGGATAACTTCTTGTTTTCAAATGGGTTGGCGACTGAAATATGTGGATTTGCGATGAGTGCAGTGGAGTGGGAAAGAAGAAGAGCGGAAACTGGCGGTGAAGAATGCAGCGAAGAGAAAACTGTGTAGAATAGATGAATGAGAATTGAATTCGTTTCGTTTCCATTGGAAATGAAATCTCGCTTCGCTCGCCCCCTCCGGTCGCTCAAACAAAAATATTCCGCTGAAATCTGGGGAAAAAATAGTAGTATAGGGGCTTGGTGATCCGGGGCCACCTCCAAACGCCCGAGAAACCGCTTATTTTGGGAACTCCCGAACGCCTGAGTTGCCGTGCCCCCAGGGCGAATGCAATGAGCCCTGGGGGCACGGCAACTCAGGCGTTCGGGAGTTCCCAAAATAAGCGGTTTCTCGGGCGTTTGGAGGTGGTCCCGGATACACCAAGCCCCTATACTACACAGGGCTTGTGAATGCTGACCCGGCACGAGACCATCCCCAACCACAGCTTGTGAATGCTGGTCCCGGCACGAGACCACCAATTGAAGAAACCCCACCCCCTGCATATACCAACCCACATGGCAATGGCACAGAGGCCCGATGCGAGACCACCAATTGGAGAAAATGAAATCCCTGTATATAACATGGAGGCTCAACGACTTGACTTCAATCCAAGGAACCACGATTACTTCGGCAATTCGCTGCATGGTTATAAGATGAATGTCCCTGATGATTACCAAATCAAGGACCTGACTTCATTCTTCATAACTAATAAGGCGGCCATTCTCCAGAGAATTGCACGCGAAGTCACAGAGCTTGGCGGGGTGAAGGTCACTTTGTCATTCGATGTTCACTTTTCAATGGCAGGTGATAACAATCGAGAAATGAATCACTTCTTTTGGAACGTTAAACCACTGATTGTGACACATATCTATAAGCTGCGAGAGGAAGGCTTCCTAGAAGACATTGTGAATGGCTTTAAGGAAGAGATTGCTAGATGGCAGCAATTGGGTTCTGGTTGGGTGGTTGATAAAATCAAAACTGTTTACCTTGAATTCGGGGTGTACAAGCCTATACGAGGCGGCACATTTATCCCAACACCATCAAAACTCAGGTCGAAGCAGGCAATCATCAATGTAAAGAACAGAGACAATCAGTGTCTACGTTGTGCACTGCGATCGGCATTGTTCCCTGCCGAGGCGCATTCAGACAGACCAGGAAGTTATCCCATTGATGATGGCCTAGACTGCACTGAAGTTGATTTTCCAACGCCATTGAGTCAGATTTCTAAGGTTGAACGTAAAAACAACCTTGCAATCAACGTTTATGGCTGGAAAAACAACAAGGTGGTTGTAATCAGAGTCAGTGAGCAAGGGGATCCCAATCTGCGAAGGACACTACACACTTCGCATTATTGTTACATCAAGAGCATCAGCAGACTTCTACATAGTGAGTTCAACGTTGGACGCCGCATGCATCACTGTGATAGGTGTCTCCAACCCTTCTCTTCAGAAAGAGTTCTCACTGATCATCTCTTCTATTGCAGGGGAGTCAAAGGCAGGCCGGCACGAGTTGAAATGCCCAAAGAAGGTGAAAACTTCCCCCACTTTGAGAACTTTCAGAACCAGATGAAGAAGCCTTGGGTTATTTATGCTGACTTCGAAAGCATTGTCGAAAAAGTCCATGGATGCATACCAGATCCCCAACAGAGCAGCACCACTGCGACATCCGTACACAAACCCTGTGGGTTCTGCATGTTAGCTGTTCGCTCTGATGGGGAGACAAAGGGCCCTTACCTATACAGAGGAGAGGACGCGGTGCCGGTTTTTCTTAACAGCCTTCAACAGCTGGAAGCAGAGATCAGATACGAACTGCAAGACAAGAAGCCTTATTCAATGACGAGAAAGGAATGGATTGAATTCAACCGCGCAACTGACTGTCACATCTGTAACAAGTCTCTCACCAAGAGGAACCACAGGGACGCCGTTGCGGTCTATGATCCAAACACCGGAGAATACGTGGGCTTTGTTCATCGTTTCACCAACAAATGTTACCAAAAGGCATTCAAAACTTACATCCAGGTCGAGGATGGTGAATTAAAAGAGTTCCCATTTGTTGGGCCAAGAAACAAGTGGAAGCCCATCACAGAAAATTTATTCGAGCAGGTCGACTGCCTTTTCTGCGGGGGATCTCTAATACAAGACTATGTTCGAGACGCAGTTAAAGATCATTGTCACATCACAGGTAAATATCGGGGCGCGGCTCACAGTTTTTGCAACATCAACTATTTCCGAACCAACCCGAAAACGGAAATAGTCCCCGTAATCTTTCACAACTTGAGGGGTTATGATGCGCACCACATTATGGGCGGAATTGCAGGCATTCAATCTGATTTGACATGCATCCCCAACAACATGGAGAAATACATCTCTTTCTCCCTCGGCAAGCTAAGGTTCATTGACAGCTTACAGTTCATGCAGTCAAGCCTCAGTGCCCTGGTTGAAGCAAACAAGCCAGATTCCTTCACAATCACGGCAAGCTATGAGAATAACCAAGCCAAACGCAACCTTCTCCTGCAAAAAGGGATTTACCCATACGAATACATGGACTCATGGGCTCGATTCGAGGAGACCTCTCTCCCGCCGAAGGATGCCTTCTACAGCGAGCTCAAGAAGGAAGGCATCTCAGATAAGGAATACGCCCACACGCAAAAAGTGTGGGAGGTATTTGGATGCAAGACGCTTGGAGATTACCACGATCTCTACCTCATGACAGATGTGCTTCTTCTGGCCGATGTTTTCGAGAACTTCAGAAAAACATGTCTGCAACATTACAAACTTGACCCGGCACATTATTACACAAGTCCTGGCCTCTCATGGGACGCTCTTCTCAGGTATACGGGCATCAACCTGGAGCTGCTCACAGATGTTGACATGCATCTCTTTGTTGAAAGAGGCTTGCGAGGTGGTATATCCATGGAGAGCAGGCGGTACTGCAAGGCTAACAACCACTATCTTCACGATCACAACCCCAACGAAGAGTCAAGTTACATCATGTATCTAGACGCGAACAATCTCTATGGATGGGCCATGAGTCAGCCTCTCCCAGTTGGCAACTTCGCATGGTGCCCTGTCTTTCCAACTCAACACCAGATCAGGAAGTGGAGGTCAAACAGAAAGATCGGTTACATCCTAGAGGTTGATCTTGAGTACCCCGAGGAGCTGCACGATGAGCGCAACGCTTATCCTCTTGCTCCAGAAAGGCAGGTCGATCCAAAGGCATGGATGTCTCCATATCAAAGGGCCTTGGTAGAGGGACAGCCAGAAGACAAGACAGAGAAGCTGCTCCTTACCCTAAACAAGAAATCTCGGTATGTGTTGCATTACAGAAATCTCCAGCAGTACCTGGATCTGGGAATGAAGTTGACGAAAATCCACAAAATGCTCAAGTTCGAGCAGAGGGCTTGGATGGAGCCATACATCTCCCTGAACACCGAGCTCAGAAAGAAGGCCACATCCGATTTTGAGAAGAACTTCTTCAAGCTCATGAACAACTCAGTCTTCGGTAAGACAATGGAGAACCTCAGAAATCGAATCGACATGAAGCTTGTCCGATCGCACGAGCAAGACAAGATTAGAAAGCTTATCGCAAGCCCGATGTTTTCCAGAGCAACAGTATTTGGAGCTAACATGGCGGGGATCCAGATGCACAGGGAGAAAATCCTCTTCAACCGCCCAGTCTACACAGGCATGTGCATCCTTGATCTTTCCAAAACACTGATGTATGACTTCTATTACAAACATCTCAAGCTGAAATATGGTCCACGCGCAGACCTACTTTACACAGACACAGACTCTCTGCTCCTCGAGATCAAGACGGATGATGTTTACAAAGACATGGAGAACCTTCGGGATGAACTCTACGACACAAGTGATTATCCCAATGACCATCCACTCCACAGCCAGCTTAACAAGAAGGTCATCGGTAAGATGAAGGACGAGTGCGCAGGTAAGCCGATCTCAGAGTCTGTGTGTCTCCGCTCGAAGATGTACTCTATCTTACTAGAGGACGACAAAAACATCAAGAAAGCAAAGGGCACCACCAAGGTTGTCACAAAGAAAGAGATTACCCACCAGAATTACAATGAAGCTCTCTTCGGCCGGTTAACCTTCAAGCATGGGATGGACAGGCTCCGAAGCAAAGGCCACCAAATCTTCGGTGAGCACATCACCAAGATAACACTCTCGCCCTTTGATTCAAAGCGCTGGATAAAAGACGATGGCGTCCATACGCTTGCATATGGTCACAAAGACATCGGAGGCAACTGAGTACCCGGCGGCACAACCATCAACTCCTCACGAACGAACCCACGCTTGGGCCCATCGTATAGATAATACACGACAGGTGTATCTGGCTTGGTGACAATCTTCTCGATGTTGTAGACTTTCAAAGACCAGATTGGATCAGTCGCTCGTCGACTACCACCCTCAAGCTCACCGGGGTAATACAAATATCTTAAGTTCACCCTAGGTGGGAGCTTCTTTTCCTTCTCACCCACAGGTCTAGCATATGAGGTTGCGGGCTTGGCCGAGGTTGCCTTCTCTTTGATTGCTTGTGCAGGCCTCTTGCCAGTTAATCTGGTTACTTCATTATTCAAGGCAGAGACAACATCTGGCAATCTTTTAACCCAAGCAGTCG
Organism: Cladopsammia gracilis; assembly: GCA_022457155.1. Taxonomy (NCBI): domain Eukaryota; kingdom Metazoa; phylum Cnidaria; class Anthozoa; order Scleractinia; family Dendrophylliidae; genus Cladopsammia; species Cladopsammia gracilis. The sequence continues at coordinate 29,888 of JAJGOT010000561.1, read as the reverse complement.
AACGGCCAGAGGGTAGATTCATTTCAACAGCGTACTGGTAACCAAACAATCGTTCAGCCAGGGTTCTGTTGAATCTTTCAACAATCCCTTGGTCTCTGTGGATATCAACACGCCCACGACGAATGGTTGTTTTATGAGCTCCAGTCTCTTTAGTCACAGCCCCCATAAACTCTGTCCCCGGATCAACTTGCAACAGTTGTGGCCATTTCAAAGGCCCACGCCTATATACTCGAGCCAACGCCTTCGAAACTTCATCAGACTCTTTCGAAGTCAAGGGCTCTGCTGCTTTGTAACGGCTAGCCACATCAACAACTGTCAAAGCATATTTGTAAACCTTTCTACCGTGTGGAAGTTTGTCGTGAGGCAAAAAAAGTAGATCAGCTTGATGCACAGCATTAGGAGTCTGGACATCAAACTTGGGTCGAGGGATATGGCGTGGCGGTGGGAGATATACTTGCCAAAGGGCTTGTTTGACGAGCCATTTCTTTGCCACCTCTTCAGAGACCTTGGCGGCTGCAGCTAGCTTTTTGACAGCGGCAAGCCCTTTCCAGTAGCCTTTAGGACTGTAATAAATCTTTGAGAGTTTGACCTCCATAGGGGGTGGTATATACTTATGCATTGTGTTGTTTGTTTACAGAAGGCGATAGGCCGCATACCCACCTGCAAGAAGGGTGCCTCCAATAAACGCAAGTTCACCAGTCTGCTGTTGTGGGCTGGGTTTATAGAAGTCTGAGAACTGAGGCTCTTTATAATCTTTGATTTGTTTATCAGGTTGCGATTTATGCATCTGGTTATACAAGACCAGGGCTTGGTCAGTGGTTTGAAAGTTTTGGCTAGCTTGGTGTTTCATCCGATCGTTGGCTGAAATCCAGTCGAGGAGCTTAGTGCGATCCTTCTGGTATTTGGCGTAAGCCGCTTGGTATTGTTCCAGAGCTTTGTCATGCCGGATTTTCTCATCCATTGCTGCCTTTCCATTATCACCAGATAGATACTTCGCGAGATAATTGCCGCCAGTGAAAGCTGCAGCATTCAAAACAGCGCCAAGGGCCATTATTGCAATGCTGGCCATTGTGATGGTGTGTATACATATGGTTTTACATGTTGTCTGGGAGGATTTTCTGGTCCTCGAGATATTTCTTCAGCGCGATGCTGCCAGCCATGACGGCTGTGAACTTGACGTAGTTCATCAAGCTTGCACTGGGGTCGGCAGTGAAGTTTTCTTTGATGGCCTTTTTCCCAATCCAACCAATACCAGCGACAAGGCCAGTTATTGTTGCGGCGTCGAGGATAGACTTCACAAGCTTATTGTCAGCCATGGTTTGTGTGCAGTATATATATGTGTTTATTTTTTTATTCCATTTTTTTGATTCCTTGTCTTACCGGTTCTGGTGGTGGGGTCGGTGTGTTTGCTGGTGGTGGGGTCAGTGTGTTTGGTTTGTGGCCAAGCTTTTGCATTATGGCTTCGCGTTGGTAATACACACCCATAACAGAGACAATCAACCCTCCAACCCCCAGAATATAAAATATTGAGTTGCTGTTGGTGTCAGTTGTTGTGTCACTTGTTGAGGGTTGGTTTGCAGTACTGGTGTCACTTGTAGAGGCTGCGGACTTTTGTGCTTCGGCCTTTTTCTTTGCTTCACGGGCCAGGCGGTTGCGCTCTGCTAGCCTTTTGCCAGAAGCAACGCGGCCGGGGTTCTTTTCTGTTGCAGGCTTTGTTTTCGGGGCCTCAGAGGTAACGCGTGCAGGTGTTGGCGTTGGCGTTGGAGTTTGAGTTTCTTCAGGGATCGCCTCGAGTGGTGTGGCCATAGTGGGTATATATATATGTTTTGAAAATTTGACAAGTGTGCTGACAGGTTCCGCCCAGGTTCCACCTAGGTTCCGCCCAGGTTCCAGCCAGGTTCCTTCAAGGTCCCGGCCCAACTTCATCAAAGCCATCAAGTGGATAACCTTCACTGTCTCTGCTTGGATGTGTAGGTTGTGGTTCCAATTCTATTAAGTCAGGCTTGTGATCAGGCTCTCGTTCAAACTTGACGTGTTTTGTTGTGATGAGAGCAGCATTGGCAAGTGCCAGCCATCGTCCGCATCTCAGGGCAAGACCTCCAGCAAGATTTGACAGCTCCTGGTAGATGATGTAATCATTTTTTAGTTCTTTCTGTAATTCCTTGACATCATCAAGGTCGACCACCAGGCCAACTCCTTTGGACAAGAGCATTATGGCTGAATCAACTAGGGATTCTGTTGTCTTGTTGCCGACATAGGCCTCGTACCTTTTGAAGTACTTGTCAACGTCCTTGTCTGAAAGGCGCTTGACATGATCGTGTGTAAGCTGAACGCCGATAGATTCTTTGGCCTTGCCTGTTGAAACAAGGATTGCCAGCTTCTCACGTTTGGCAGGAATGCCATCGTCACACACGAGACCTGTGGGAGGTGCGGTATCAGGGGTGGCCCCCAGCATCTGCATTACTTCGCTCAAGTCGACCTGGTCTTCAGCTGCTTGTGCCATCATCAGGGGTATATATGTGTGTTTTTTAATTTTCGATAATTCTCTTGATGGCTGGTAAAAGAGTTTCAATCTCACGTATAAGCCCCGCCATGGTGTCTGGCATAGAATTCAATCGCAAGGGATATCTGTTGAGAAGCATAAGACGCATATCTGCCTCACTAGCGGCTTTGATAATTTTGTTTTGCGCATCAAGTGTATGTTTGTGTAATTCATCCAAAAGCTGTGAAAGCACCGTGAGCTTGTGTAGGCTGGTTGGCACATCCATGGTATATATTTGTGTTTAAACCTTGTACTCAATTCCATACGGGTGCCTAAGAGAGAAAACCAGGTGGGAGAACTTGCGGGTTTTGAGTCTTGCGATAAACTCTTTGTACTCCTCGTGGGAGAGCTCGCCGGCATAGTCTTCGAAGATGGCCTTAGTTGTCTTGCTGGAGGGTGTGTAAAAGAGCACGATCGCTGCAATGTTATCACGATATGGCTTAGCTATGCTGGTGATCTGCTGTGTCAAGACCCACACGGATATGCCGTCATGTCTTGCGCTGAACCCCAGATTGACCAGCTGGCTCGTGCGGCCTTTGACATCTTTTGAGGCGGCGCAGTCATCGAGAATGAATAAAGTGTTAGTGCCTGTGAAAAAGAAGCTCGCCAGCTTCAACCAGTCTTCGATCTCATGCTGTTGGCAGATAATCACAAAGATGTGCGGATCGCGGTCCACGAAGCCATCGTATGTCTTGTTCTTGACAAATGTGGGGCAGAATAAAACGATGTAATCAAAACAACCCCTAAAGGGGCCTCGCAGTTGGTTTAGAAGATACTGTGTCTTGCCAGAGTTAGTGGGGCCCACGATTAGTGCATTGAATGGCAACTTTCTTGGGTCCATAGCCAACGCCTATATTAGTTGGTTTGCAAACAATTGGTTCATGTGTTGGTGGGGATGGTGCTTTTGCCAGAAGTCTTTGTATTTCATTGTATGACAAGGGCCTGGTAGATGGCAGGGGAGAAGGCTTATCATAGAAGTTGATTTTGCTTGTGGCCATGGTATATATATATATATATGGTGTCTTAGTACTGTACAGATTCCAGCTGCCTGCTTATGATGTTCAACTGTGAGTCTGAGATGGTGAAGATGTGGCAGTTTGCATTTCCCGAGCCTTTGCCGTTTCGTTCAATCTCGAGTTGCACACCATCCTGTGTGTTGACGAGCCGTTGGCCGTTGCCGTGCAGAGCTGGGTCAGCCATGGACCGCAGGTCAATCCAGAGACCAAACTTGTTGCCTGTGAGATATTTGGTCAGGTTCATGTTGGGCCTGCCGCGCGTGTGAAAGTATCGGGAGATTTCACTCCACATGTCAGTGCCGGCGATACCCTCGTTGTAGACCCTGTTTGGAACCCCATTTACGGTTACCTTAACTTTGGTGATGTCGGGATTGATATAGTTCTCAGAGTCCCTTGCACCCGCAGCATAGGGGTTGATGAACAGCAAGAGGATGCCCTTGAGAGACCTGCGCTGTGGGTTTACCCGAAGATTCATTCGAGTGTCCCCGCTTTTTGAGAACGGATGCACCCGATCTCGCATTACGAAGTCATAGGCGAACCCCTTGCCGCTAGTATAAGTGCTTGTTGCTTCGTCGGCCAGCTCCTTACTTCTGATCGTCTCGTACTCCAGCTGGATGTTTTCCAACTTGTACACGAGCTTGCTTGTGTCTGACACTCGGACAACTTGGCTTGCAGGGGCTAGGGTTAGTTCGAAGACCAGATCACTGTATAAGGCCTGAGGGTACATGATTCCGTGATCAGTTAAGATTTGGTGATCCAGTTTGATGCGATACTTATTCTTGTATATTGCCTCAAGCTTGTTCTCTGCATCCACGCCGGAAGTCTTCTTGTGGCCAGCAACAGAGCGGATCTTACACAAATCCACACTCTGGATGCCCTCCATAAGCATGTTGTCCCGCTCATCGGTTGATTTGAAAAGGTCTTCGAATATCTTATAGATGTCGTACCCAACTGTGTCCTCGACGGTGGTGGCGCCAAACTTTACAACGAGCCTGTCCACCAGGGCCCTAGAAACATTTTGCACGAGAAAGTTGTTAGCGTGACCCCCGGCTAGGTTGATGTTAAGCACAAGTGCAAGCGAGCCGGATACAAGGACATCATGCTCGCCCAGCTTGGGCACCGAGACGTACAGTGTCTCGCCGGGATTGGCCTCAGAAGGGTTAAATGTGATGCGCTTAACGGTTCGCTCTGCCTTCATGGCACCCACTGTCTTTTCGCTGTGAGATGGAAGTAGATTCGGTTGCACAGCCATGGTATATATTTGTGTTTTTTAAACTTATATTTATATATCATCATGGCAGAAGGCGGATATGATATACCTGATGAGACAACTGACACAGACCCTCTCATCCCAGACACAGGGGATGACGAGGATGCTGATGTTGAAAATTGGTTGAATCAACCATTAACAGAAGAAGAATCCAGTCGATGGGCCCATGACCAAGACGCCACGCAACCTTTAAAACCAGAACCAGGGGCTGCTTCCACACAATCTGGTGAACAAGTGGAAGTGGCTGCTTCCACACCATATGGCGAACAAATGCTTATGGTCACAAGAACAAGGTTGCCCCCAGAACAACAAGGCTCCCGCACTGAAGAAACCTCTTTCATTACAGGGGATACTCAAGGCCGGCTATTGTTAACAATGAATGATATGGCCTTTGACGAGGTTCAGAACGAGTTTCCCAGCGCAGACAGAAATCAACTTAATTTTCGGTACGAGGAGAAACCAAACTCAGGTGGGGCTATCATCGAGGTAAAATATCATACCAGAAACAAATGGTATCCTCTTTACACAAAAAGCCGTGGGGATTCCGAAAAGACTTTCAACACTTCTCTTCCCAAAGAGATCAAAGCTGCTCTCGGAAAGTCTGTGACTGAACAGTTAAATGAAACAAATGCTACACTTGAAGCAACTCAAAAAGAATTGGAAGCAAAACAAAATGAATTACAACAAGCAGAACAAAGGGATGCGGATGCACAAAAACTTCGCCGCGACACGGATGCCCTCAGAAATAGAATCAAAGATATTGATGACCAGATTCAAGAGAAGGAAGATGCACATGGCCCACTGGATACGGGTGAAATACAAAGACTAAAAAATGAAAAGAGAGCTGTTGAAGCTGAGCATCAAGCTAAACGAAAACAACTGGACAATGCGCAAAAAACTGCCCATCAAGCAGACAAACTAAAAAAACAAATCGACAAACTCATGCTTGACAGTAGGAGATTAGACAGACGCCGTGAGGAGCTTAGAGGAAAACAGGACGCTGTGAAACCACTGGACGAACTGAAACAGAACAAAGAAGAGCTTGAACGGCAGAACGCTGAAGACAAGCGCGTCATAGAGGATGAGAACACTTCTCCCTCTGAAAGAGAAGCCGCGGAAGCCCGGGTTGCTGAACGTGAAGAAGAGCTAGCAAGGGTCAACACAGAAATTGAGGTGCGTGAAAGGGGAATGTCTTTGAGAGAGCGGGTTAGAGAAATATTCAAGAAATACGGATGGACCCTGCAAGCGATTGTTCTGGCAGCTGGCATCACCATCAGCGCTGTGGTACTCGCCACCTTGAATGGCCTGGCAAAGGCCACCAAGGCTATTGGAAAGGGACTTATAGAGCTTGGCAAAAAGGCAGCCAACGCCCTGCCTGGCTTGATTGGCTCAATTGTGAGTTTTATCTTCAAAGCTGCTGGGTCGGTCATCTCCTTTCTGAGTGAACACGCCTGGCTGCTCATCCTTGCCGTGGTGGCCTTCCTTGTTGAAAGGGTCACCAAGCGTGCGAAGTCTTGAACACTTATCTAAACCAAACGATAACGCCTGCTAAAGCAATCGCACCCGCACCAATGAGTGCCTTGTTTACGTGATGTGAGTCGGGCTGTGGTGTGGGCTGTGGTGTGGGCTGTGGAGTGGGTTGTGGTGTGGGTTGTGGTGTGGCCTTTGCGATGCCCTGTGCCTGTGTGGCCTGTTTATGTATCGGGTTTGATGGATGACTGTTTGGTGGATTTATTTTTGTTGGTCCCCCATCCATGGGGCGAAGGGAGGCTTTTTTTGTGCCCAGGTTAACATCGTTGTTCACACCCAGCTTCATACCTTGCGTTGCCTCCTTGAGATTGTTGTTGTACCCAACCACGCTCTCTGTGTTGATAATCATGCGTGATGGCATGAGCCAGCTTCCGGGCGCTGTCGCAAAGTCTAAGCGCACTTTCGTTGCTTGGATGGCAAGTTGATATCGCTGTACGCTTGTTGCGATGTCGTTCAGTATTATGGCCTCCTCTAGATGGGTGAGGAATACTCTCTGCGTTTCGAACGCCCAGTCTCCTCTTCCAATGATGCTGCTGCGGGTTTTGGCTTGTGCACCCAGAATACAGTACACAAAGGCCTCGATTGATTGGTTCATACGCGCGAGCCCTGGCTGTGTTAGCCCTTGTGCGTAATTCGGTACAAAGTGTTCAAACTGACTAACCGCGCCTTGGTCGTTACGAACGAAGTATATGCCGTTTGCGCGATAGTTTGGGTCTTTTCTGTCTGTGACGCGCTCGTCATCAAACAGGGCTAGATCGGGATCAGGATAGTCGTAATCAGTAGAACTGGGTCCATCATATGCAACCCAAATGTACACATTGCCAAGCCCGTGATTTTTGCCGTATGTGAAACGGAAGTCAGAACTGGGGTCTACACCGAACTCTTGGCAAATCCTCTTGTATGCGTCGATGTTGAACTTGTTGTCTTTCTGGTTGAATGTAGGGTCGTCTGGCAAAGCACTCACGCTCTGTTCCCCACCCAGCTTATTTTTATTTATTTATTTATTTATTTATCCAGGGGCATCCAATTGTAGAGTATTCGTCTTGTTGTGAAATAGACGTGAAACCTGTAAAATGATCGGAGCTGCGGGGTTAGGGAGAGAGTCGAGTTCTTATCAAACAGAAGGTCACGCGAGATCCCGCAGCCAGTTGTTGCACACCACAGAGCAAAGTTTAGTTGTTGTGGCCAGAAACTCATATGCGGACCGCCGAGCCACTTCCTCCCATATTTCGCGGTTGTGAACGAAATTTGTGTGTCTCTGAAAATGTTTCTGTATTTCGTTGTGAAATAATCAGTTGGCGTGACATAGATCTTTTGCGCTTCATCGTTCAAGACAGAGCCAATCATCATGTCTTTATCGATTGATGTGGAGAAATCAACAGAAGGGATTGGTTTTTGTGTGTTTCGGTTTAACGTCAATTGATAAGGGAAACCGCCAATATACTCTTAGCCAAGGGCGTCTTTCAGGGCTTGTGTCCAATTCTTGTGCGGTATGTCTGAAGGCATAGCCCAGGAGCCTTGCCCCTCTGAGAAAAGAACTACTGCTGAGGCTTTGTGCTTTTCGTCGAAAGAAACTTCTGTTGTAAATCTTGACATATCAGCGTGCGGGAAACGCCTTTTGAAGACTGAGATTGCCTTCGCTTTGGCGGCTGTAGAGAGTTTTTCAGCCTCCGGAGAACTCATCCAAGCCAGTTGCGGATTTACTGTGGGTTGAGTTGTTCTAGGATGTTGATAGAGGGGATTTTGGGGACGAGGAAAAAACGGGGGCGGAGGTTCGTAATCGTGACCGCCAATGTTCAGACCGAGATTTGAACCGCGTCTGCCAAACATGATTATATAAATATAATTTAAATATATATATATATATATATATATATATACAATCATGGTTATGCTAAGAATCTTCACACATTCGAACCCGCACACAATCTACTTCGATCGGCGGCTTCCGAAACCGAGTTTCATCCGGCTTATCGCTTTCTGGCTTTATAATTCGTGGTATAATTTGGAAGGCGACGGAACAATAACATGGTATACAACTGGCGAAAATAAAAAAGGAACTGTCTTGAAAATACCCGAAGGACATTACACTCCATTAGCTCTGAAGAGTTGGGTAGAGGAGTTATTTAAAGGTCAACCAGTAAAAGTACATATCATAATCGATGAACCCTTTGCGAGAATGCATGTGAAAAAACATTTTCCTAATGATGTAGAACTTAGTCCTAATTTGGCTAAATTGTTAGGTATAAGTACTAAATTACAGAGAGATACATACATTAAAAAACTTACATCACCAGCGATGTATTACGTTCATTGTGATCTTATCGATAAAGAACAAACCTTACTCAATGGAAAGCCTTCAGATGTTTTGGCGATGGCGATGGTGAGAATTGAGGACGAATATTGGTACACATACAATAAGTATGCGTACGCTGAGGACAGAGAAAATGCTGCATATCTTAAAACATCGTCTGGTGAATTTGTAAACAGTTTAACAATTTCAGTCAAGGGCGAACACGGAGAGCTTTTTGATTGCAATGGCTTACCTTTATTTTTTGAAATAGAAATAATATAAAACTACATACACAATGGTGGTGTTAACAATCGTCGCGCCTTCGAACCCTCACATCATCTACTTCGAGCACCCGCTTCAGAAACCGAGTTTCATCCGACTCATCTCGTGTTCGATCTACAACTCGTGGCACAATTTGAAACAAAATCAGGAAATATACATAAGACCATTTGGCTCAGAAGGCAAATACACTAAGATTGGTGTTATTCCTGGTTTTTACACTCCTAGCAGTTTAGCAAAAGTTATAGTGGATAATTTTGTAGACTCTGGTATAAATCTTAAAACTGAATTGTATTCAGCTCGTGGAGCTATGGTGATTTTGAATCCAGGAGAGAAACATGAAATAGCCCTTTCACCAGGCTTTGTAACATTTCTTTGCGAGTCATCAAAAACACTCCCTCATTTGATCAGTAGAAGATTCGAAGCTCCAAGCACTTACTTTATCCACTGCGATCTGGTTGATAAAGAACAGAACCTGTTCAACGGGAAGCCCTCAACTGTTTTGGCTAAATTTGATCTTCGCGGAAAACCATATGAGAAAGTTTTCTATGAATCAACACAGCAGAACCTATTGCGTGACGTCTCGTCTGGTGATTATGTAAACAGCATAACACTGTCTGTGAGGGATGAACACAATGACCTTTTTTACTTCAATAACATGCCGCTTGAATTTGAACTTGAGATCAATTAAAAAATATATATATACAAACGATGAGCTCGGCTAATGTGTTACCATCGGCTCCTGAATACAGCGAAACTCCATCGCTTTACCCAGACTTATCCAACGGTGAAGACTTCAGACTCAAGAAAATCTCTGACTTGCAAAAGGAGCTTGAGTCGAGGGCTAATCATTACAGACAAGTTGCTAAGAAATACAAGCGAACACACAGCATTGTTCACGGAACCGCAGTAAGTTTTGGTTTCATTTCTACAGGCTTGTCTTCAGCCACAATCGCCACAGCTCTGAGCGGAGTTGGGTTCGTCGCCAGCCCGGTTATTGGGGGTTTAGCTGCCATTTCAGGTTTTTCAACGGCCAGCCTCACTATATTTAGCAGGCGGCTTGAGAGAAAAATTACTAAACATGAAAAAATATACACACTCGCCCTTGCAAAACGAAACTCTGTCTTTGAGCTGGTTTCAAAAGCTCTAACTGACAAGAGAATCAGTGATTCAGAGTTCAAAATAATCCTCCGTGAGCTTGAGAGCTATTATGAACTTAAGAACGAAATACGCTCTGGTGAAGCAAAGGCCGCCAACAAAGTAAACAAGCAAACTCAAACTCCAGATCTTGAAAAACTCAGAGGTGAGCTTCGCAAAGAAGTCAAAGAAGAATTTCAAAAAAAACTCAATCGTCTTGCTGCCGTGTCCAAGTCGGATTTGAAAGAGTAAATTCGGGTTTCTCGCTTTATCTAACAAAAGAACGCAATTGTGTGACAAAGCGTGACACATGACGTGACATTGTGCGTGACTGTCACGCGTTACATTGCGTGACACATAACGAAAAGGGACAAAACCCTAGTCAGGGGGTGCTCTGGCGGCTGTTTCGTTTTGCCTAGCCTAGGCTAGGGCTTAACTCCTGACAAAGGAGTTGTCATTTTCCCATTTAGCCTCTGGGAGCGAGGTCGAGTTCACCTAGGAGATCTCTGTTCGAGCACCCCCCTGTATCAGTTGGGCCGGGGCTGGTTCACCAGGGGGTCACTAACTGACGCAGCAACCCCACTACCCCTGGTCTGACGTCGCATTAGCCGTAAGCAGGATTCAGTGGGGGCCAGCCACACCTCCCTGAGCTATACCGAATTACAGACTTAATATAATATATGGTGCGAAAAGGTCTTTTATATTCGAGCCAATTGCCGTGCTTTCACATGTGGTAACTCATAAAGAACTACACATGCGCAAATATGGCCGAAAAGTTGTATTTTCTAAATATGGCCTTTACATAATGGATACCGGAAGTCATGAGATCACCAAATTGAAAAAACAATTATAATGTTTAAGCATGACTGACTTCACCGCACGGCTCAATGAACTTGACAAAGATCACAAATTTGCCATCCTTCGCTCGCTATACGGCGGCGATTATAGGAAAGAAATACACCGCTTGCGCCTGCCGGAAAAACTTTGTCATATCTACGAAGATATGGGGTTGGCAGAGATGGGGAAACAATGTCTACAAGAACATTATAACGACTTGCAGCGTGAACGTTGGGACCGAAGATTTCTGTCTTGTTATTCTTGCGGTGGCTCATTTTTTGCGATCAAGCGATTCTTGTGAACTTTATTGCAAAAAATGCGGTCGTGTGGAAGTGCTAGAGGATTATGCTCCGGCATATACGGATCAAAACATTTTTTACAAGCCAAGGCAAAGGCAGTCGGCGCGCTGTTATGCGCTTGGGTACGCTTTGAAACGAATTAACAAGAAGCTTGAATTTCTGCCTATGGAATTTACTATCGACCAAATTAATAACACGAAACGTATCTTCAAACTTATAGAAGCTCGGCTTCCGAGAATCTCTTATGCGTTTGTGATCTACAAAATCCTGGACATTACAACGCCGCTTGAAGCCCCGCAACGAGCGCTTGTAAATTGTCTGAGACAACAGATGTCAAACAATATGATATTTAAAAACGAACATTTATGGAACAATGCTTTCAAAGATCTGGAGTAAGCGCTTCCGCTTTCTCAATAAGAAAGGCTTCCAACATGGCACTGTCATCGCCGATGTTGTCTTCAAAAGTTTCACCAGGTATGGTTTTGTCAAGGTGTTTTTGTTTTGATAAATTTTCATGTATTTTTCTGCGAAGCCTTGCCAAGTTCTCGTGAAATCGTTCGACCTTCGGTTGAATACTGTTCAAGAATCCCTCGTGCTTGACAATTTGAAGCTCTGTGACATTCAACAATTTCCATGTAAACAAAGCAACCGGCTTCGGCCCCTCATCTGGAGCAAGGAGAGCCTTTTTCATTCTGATGTAACGCAAAAACTCTTCATCTACGTATTCTTTGCTGAACGACATTCTGACCGCACCGTAAGAACACCATAGGTCTTTCTCGGCTATTGAAGCCATTGTTTGCTCAAATGTTTGTGTTTGTTTAAGAGCGCCAATATCAACAAGTTCAGCTTGATTGCGTGTTAACTTTTGTTTTGAAAATAAATAACAAATGCCCCAGGCAAGAGCTGTGTGCCTTTTTGTCTGGTAAATATTTCCGCCATTTAAAAGATTATTATGATTCAAACTTGGCTCTATCTGTTGTAGAGAGCACATTCTGAACTAAGAATCAACGAAAAGGCCTTTGTTGACCATAGATCCGCTAAAACAAAGACCCGTTTGTATCTGGGGTGTATAATAATTAGGCACTCGAGACATAGCTATTTTCCGCTTGAAAGGACATTTGAACTCCAAAAGAATTACATTGTTTTCTTTGTCTAGATAATATCCGTCAGGACTGCATATAACCTTTCGATATAATGAGTGATTTGTTGCTAGATTAAGGGATATAGAATAGGCAAAAACTCTAACAGAGTGCTTCTGTTCAAAGCATTTTCGAGCAAGCGGCTCGAACAGATTGCCCCAGGTACAGGCCGTATTGCTATGCATGTCCGATGGCTGTATTTTCTTCAAGAGCAAGTTCTGTGGTGTTTCAAACGGTGAAACTCCGGTCAAGGCTGCAATTTCGGATGCCCCAATAGTATTTTGTCGATAGCTCACCCAGTCGGCGCTCTTTTCTTTCAGACCAGTGTTCCTCGATTTGAGAAAGTTCAAGAACACTTGTGTTGTCGTCATCATTAATATATGGAGGGTAAGCGTTTATTCAATTGGTGATAACCCCTGTTTAGGTGATCTCATGCCAGATCAGCATTCACAAGCACTGTGCCACAAGTTGTTGTGGGGTCAGTCTTTGCGCGGCTTCGATTATATATTGCGGTACAATAGATGGAGGGGGTAGAGGGGCAGGAGATATTTGATCTAGAGTTTGTTGAAAGTGTTTGCAGTCTTCAAATTTTAGATGTGAACATCCAAGACAAAGAAGACTTCCATGCCTTGAATTGTTGAATTTTATTCGTTTAAGTGATTGAGTCTTAACACACTTTCTTCCTCTCCCCATTGTCACAATGTGTGTATATACCTACGGGAGGTGGTTTCTCCAATTGGTAATTAGACCAGTGCCGGGACCAGCATTCACAAGCTGTGGTTGGGGTGGTCTCGTGCCGGGTCAGCATTCACAAGCCCTGTGTAGTATAGGGGCTTGGTGTATCCGGGACCACCTCCAAACGCCCGAGGGTTGCCGTGCCCCCAGGGCGAATGCAATGAGCCCTGGGGGCACGGCAACTCAGGCGTTCGGGAGTTCCCAAAATAAGCGGTTTCTCGGGCGTTTGGAGGTGGCCCCGGATCACCAAGCCCCTATACTACTAAAATAAATTCTGGGGAAATCTGGGAGAAATAATTTCCAGAATCGGATTCTGAAAATTATTTTCCGGAATTAAATTTTGAAATTATTTTCCGGAATCGGATTTTTGAATTTTTCCCCAGAATTGCTTTCCCAGATTTCAGCGGAAGATTTGTCAATGGATGTTTTTTTTGTCAATCCTCAGATTTTTCAGGAAAATATTTTGTGAACTAGTTTTTTTCAAACTCAAAAAATATTTTCCAGAATATTTCTCAAAGTTGACAGAATTTTTTCTTCCAGAGTTTGTGTAAAAACCTGCATAAAATAGGGTACCCACATGTCCCAATAGGGACAATACGTTATTCAAGGTATTGCGTTTGCATAATAATTAAAAAATAATTAATTTTTTCGGAGTTGACCAAAATTGTCAACCCTGCCGTTGACAATTTTGTTTCCCTGATTTTGGGCACAAGTGAAAAATCTGATTCAACAAAAGTGAATTTGAAGCAGATTTTTCAGTGGGTGACAGATTTTTGTCATCCTCAAACTTCATCCTCCTCATTCCTGTCTTCGAACTCATCGAATGCCGAGGCAGCCTGCACCATTTCTTCCACCAAAACTTCGTCCACAATGCATGTGATCGCTTTCACATTTCCGCAGAAAAGATGTTTGATGGAAAAGACAACTTGTCCCCAAAGTGGAATTCCAATGAGTTCTTTCTGTTTCAGAATGGGTTTTTTCTTCCCATCATCGCATAACTCCCAAAATCGACAGGAGAAATCCGTTTTGGGGAATGTGGAGGGATAGATTTTTGCATAAATCTTTTCCTGCTTGGATTTATCCACTTTCAAGAGAGTGAAATCCCCCTCATGGTACTTGGAACAAGAGGGGGCAAGTTTTTTCACTTCCGCCTGTTTTTCCATGGCCGCTGAATTCAAATGCGTTTCCAATTCACGGAAAAAGGGGATGTTTTTTTCAGGGAGAGTGATTCCCAAAGAGAAAGAATTTCCTTCATGGAAAAAAATTTTGAACTTGGTTTGAAATTTTACATGCAGTCGTGGGTGGTCCTTGTGAGAGCATAGGAGCAGGCAATAGTTGATCTTTCCAGTTGATCGCTTCACGGGATCTTGGAGATGGATATCGGAAATGGAAATTTTTTCAGAATTCATTTTCTTTGGTGAGATGAAAAATAAATTAAATCGTGAAAACTCCATTTTTCTATGAACTTGAGATCCTCTTCCGTTCGGACTGGGAGAAAACCAGTTCACATGTCAACCGCTTTTTGAAAATTCCTTTCGGCTTCACACGCTTTTTCCCATTCCATTTCTTCTTTGATTTTTTCTGCCTCTTGCTGAGGAGTGAATTTGTTTTCACTTGACATTTTTTCTCCAATGGGGAAAAAATTCAAAACGTTGCTTGAAAATCTTCAGCGCATGTGTTGAGAACAGCCTGTATGGTGGAGGAAAATTTTGACATTCCTTTTTGTGCTCGAGCATGAAGGAATTTTTCATCCGTAGCCTTCATTCTTCTCACGAGACTGATGAATCTCTCCAGTCTGGGAGATGCCCAAGTCACTTCATGCGATTTCTCCTGCGAATCCAAAAAATGAGTTTTTTTCTTGCAGAGTTGATTGAAAAAAACTGTGCGCGACAACCCAAATCGTTCCTGAATTTCCTCTGCGGAAAAGAAATCTTTCCCATCAATCTGGATAAATGGCGATTCTTCTTCCTCCTGAATCCAAAACACTTTTTGGTCGGCTCTTCTGGTATATTTGGTGTTGCCCGATTTGAGAACTCGCAAAATCGTCTTGGAAGGGAGTCCAGTTTGTTCACTAGCTTCTTTGAATGTGAAAAAAGTTTGTTTTCTTTTCCTTCTTCCTGAATCGAAAATTTCATTTTAAATGGAGAAAAAAAGTTTTTTTCCCATTTAAAATGTCAAAGTTAGCTGCATGGCAATCATTTGCGCGATCGACAAATTTGCAAGGTTGGTCGCGATTGAAGAAAAATGAATTAGTGAAGTTTTTAGTTGAAAATCTTTGGCAAGGAGGGGGATTGGATCAGCCCAAAATGAACAAAGCAGCTCGTTTGAGAATTCGGAAAATACGAAAAGTCAACCCCCTGAATTGGAAAAATAAAAAAATAAATGTTCCTATTTTGCTTCTGGAAACAAGAAATTTGTCTTCAAAAGTCATCCCCAGAATGATTGCAGAAAACACAGAAACGGTTTCTGATTGGTTGAATTGGCTGGAAACAGTGGATGATGTTGGCATTCGGAGACGGCTGAATCCCGCGGTGGAAAGATTGAAAAAACAAACCGAGAAATTGTGGGAAAAAAGGTTGATCGTGGAAGAAGGAATATCCGCTTTGAAAGGATTCGCGAAACAATTTATCATTCAAGGCGATGATTCCGCCTCTCCCCAAGATTTTTTCCGGAAAGCAAGATGGCCTATTATCCAGCTCTTGCGCGAAAATCCACAAACAAAAGTGAAATGCGTTTTGAATGCCGAAATGTCCCGCACCAGTTGGGCTTCTGGAGAAGAGATAATTGATGACCCATTTTTCCATTCCCGGCAGAAAAAGAATCTGGGAAACAACATGGAGATTGTGGATAAAATGGAAAGAGAAATGATTGAAAATTTGGAAAACTTCAATCGCAGGGGCAGTAATTGGATGTTTGAAAGAGTAATTCGTTTGGAAATTCATGTTGTGCGCTGGAACCCACTGCGAGGATCTTCCTGGATTGCTTTGCCTCCAGACTTGGCGAACAAGAAAGCCGTGATCAACATGCAAAATGAAGATGACATGTGCTTTAAATGGTGCATTGCCAGAGCAAAAAATATGGTAAAGGACCACCCAGAAAGAATCACACCGGATTTGCGAGACCAAGCAGAAGAATTGAATTGGGATGGTTGCGAATTCCCCATGGCCGTGGAAGCAATGAAATATTTTGAAGCAAGAAATCCTGAAATTTCAGTGAATGTTTTTGGCTGGAATGGATATATTTTTCCCCTGAAGAATATCGAGGAAGAAAAAGAATGCCATGTGGATTTGATTCTGCTGACAGAGGAATTCAAAACTCACTATTGCCTGGTGAAGAATTTCTCTCGCCTTGCATCCGCTCAAGTTTCAAGCAATGGGCATGAAAGATTTTTCTGTAAAAGATGTCTCAATTCATTTCTCAGCGTGGAAAGTTTGAAGAAACATAAAGTCATTTGCGGAGATTTTGAGGCGGCAAGGATTGAAGTTCCAGGAGGTGAATGCTCTTTCCACAACTTCCAAAAGATGTTGCATGTGCCCGTTGTAGGTTATGCGGATTTTGAATCCATTTTGAAACCTATTTTGGGAAAGAAAACTCAGAAAACTCACGAGCATATTCCCTGTGGATTTGCGTTTCATCTCGTTTCCCCATTTTTGCAAATGGAACCCGTGTTGAAAAGAGCAAAAGACGAAAATGAAAAACTTTCCAGAGATTTCATTCGGGAATTAATTTCCCATGTGAAACAAGCTCACCTGAGTTTGAAGAAAAAGGAAATGTTTCCCCTGACCAACCAAGAATGGAAAACGTTTCATGAAGCCACGGTGTGTTGGTTGTGCCGAGAAGAATTCGGGGAAAAAGACCTGTCCAAAGTCAGAGATCACTGCCATTTCTCCGGAAAATTCAGGGGAGCAGCGCACAGATCTTGCAACTTAAAGTTTCAGCGGCCAAAATTCACCCCTGTGTTTTTCCACAATCTCCAAAATTATGACGCGCATCTTTTTGTGCGGAGTTTGGCAACAGTGGATGAAGTTTTGAGCGTAGCATGCATCCCCAACAATGAAGAGAAATATATTTCCTTCTCCCTGAAGTTTGAGTTGAAAAAAGAATGGAAATGGGAGAAAGGAGAATGGAAAGAAATCACAGTGAAACATGAAATTCGATTTCTGGATTCCTTCAAATTCACGCTGGTGGGATTGGAATCGCTGGTGAAGAATCTCCCCAAAGAAGAACTGAAAGAAACCACCAGATTTTTTGGAGAACGCAGCGAGTTGATGAGCCGAAAAGGAGTTTATCCCTATGAATTCATGGATGGATTTGAGAAATTTGAGAAAAAACTGCCAAAGAAATCCGCTTTTTTCTCCCGATTAAATCAGGAGAAAGTAAAAGATGAAGATTTTCAACACGCCCAGAAAGTCTGGAAAGAATTTGAAGTGAAAAACATGGGAGAATTCCACGATCTTTATTTGAAAACGGATGTGTTGCTACTTGCAGATGTCATGGAAAGTTTTAGAAAACTTTGCGAAGAAAACTATGAACTGGATCCAGCTCACTTCTTCACTGCCCCCGGAATGGCTTGGGATGCAATGTTGAAAATGGCCGGCGTGAAATTGGAACTTCTGAAGGATGTGGATCAGCTGTTGATGTTTGAAAAAGGGACCAGAGGGGGAAACGCAAATGCATTCAAGCGATTTGCGAAAGCAAACAATAAATATTTGAAGGATTTCAACCCCGATGAAACTTGTCGTTTTCTGGTTTATTTAGATGCAAACAACCTTTATGGGTGGGCAATGTCACAGCCTCTTCCAGTTGGAGAATTCCAATGGATGAACGTAGCTGAATTGCAAAACTGGGAAAACTTTGTGAATGAAGAAGGCATAGGTTGCATTCTTGAAGTTGATCTCATTTATACTAAAAAAAACTGCATGACGACCATAATGATTTTCCCCTGGCTCCAGAAAGTTTGAAGCTGGGTGGAGTCGAAAAGTTAACACAAAATCTGAGGGACAAAGAAAGCATGGTGTTGCATGGAAAAAATCTGCAACTGTATCTTTCCCTGGGAATGAAACTGAAAACAATCAGGCGAGGAATATCATTCAAAGAGGAGCCTTTCATGAAATGTTACATTGATAAAAACACAGCGCTGAGAGCTAAGGGACAAAATGAATTTGAAAAAGAATTCTTCAAGCTGATGAACAATTCAGTGTTTGGGAAAACCATGGAAAACTTGAGAAAACGAGTTTCGATTGAACTGGTGAAAGATGTTGAAAAGGCAGAAAAATTGATTAACAAGCCCAACTTCACAGACGTGAAGATTTTCGATGAATGCCTGATTGCGGTCAAGATGAGGAAAACGCGAGTGGTCATGAATAAGCCCATCTTTGATGGGATGTCAATCTTGGATTTGTCCAAAACTTTGATGTATAATTTCCATTATGGATATGTGAAGAAAAAGTGGGAAAATTGTTCTGTCCTATATACCGACACAGATTCTTTGGTGCTGGAGATTGAAACAGAAGATTTCTTTGCGGATATTGCGGAAGATGTGCCAGAGTGGTTTGACACAAATAATTTCCCAACAAATCACCCAGTTGTTCTGAATGGATTGCCGATTGTGAAAGAAAACAATAAAAAGATTGGGCTGATGAAAGATGAATGCGGGGGTGCAATTCTGAAAGAATTTGTCGCCTTGAGACCGAAACTGTATTCTTTCCTGATTGAGGAAAACGCAAAAACCACTGAAAAACAAAAAGCAAAAGGAGTGAAAAAATGCATGATCAAAAAGAGTTTGAGACATGCAAACTTCGTAAAATGCTTGAAAGACAAAAACAAAACGCAAATCAGAAAACAAAGTGTATTTCGCAGCAGGGACCATCATTTGTTCACGGAAAACATGACCAAAATTGCGTTATCCGCCAACGATGATAAAAGAGAGATTCAGGAAAATGGAATTGATACGCTTGCTTTGGGGCATTGGAAACTGGAGGAAAATGTCTGCTCGTGAGGAACGTTTCCCCAGAGAGTGGGCCGAATTTTTTCTGCTGAATTTTAGCAGTCAGTAGTTGAAATTAGCCACTTCTAAGACATTCTCAATTATCCCCCAGTTTTAACAGTTCCAAGAAATTCCAAAAAATTCGTCAAGTTCCCCCATTTTTCACACAAATCAGAATTTTCTCTCATCTGCCAAATTCATCAGAATCGTCACGATTCTGCTGAATGTTAACTTGTGACAATTTTTGTTCCAGTTGCCGCAATCAGCAGAAAATGAGTTGTGATAAAACTGGGGGATAATTGAGAATGCCTTAGAAGTGGCTAATTTCAACTACTTTAACATATCTCAGAACAACACTAGTACTTTTTACATAGTAATCGTATCAATAACAAAATTCTCGATTGTGATTGGTTATCCGCGCGCCTATTTCTTACGTAATAGGCGCGCGGTCACGTGCGTGTCCAATTACAACATAGACCTCTTAATCTCGAATTCTGTTATTGATGCGATTAATTAGTAATTGATCTTCGTGTCGTACAATTCGGGGGTAATCGAGCTCTGGAGGGGCGGCAGTACGTTGAAAAGTTGAATAGTTAAATATTTCTTGTTTTTAACGATGCGTTAGTGAATTATAGAGGTTTAAATTCACAAAATGTTAATAAGATGACGTCAAATCAAGACTCGTTTATTATACAACTACTTGTTTCCACCTCCAAGTAATATTTTTTTACAAATCAATTGACTATTTACAGTTTTTATTAAGTATTTCTTAAATTGATTATCCTTGAGCTGTGAACTGCGTATTGTAAATTGAAGTAGAAGTAATGGTAAAGTCTTGATTTGACGTCATCTAATTAGCATTTTGTAAATTCAAATCTCTATAACTCACTTACGCGACGTTAGAGTGGTTTTTCTAAACACGTGAAACACTATCTAACAATTAGGCCCCGTCCACACTTATCCGGATATTTTGGAATCCGCAACTTTTGTAAGACTTAGGTTAGATTTTAAATTGTACATATTATATAAAGTTTTATTTTAAATTCTTAAATATTTTTAGGTAGTATTTAGTGTCCCCAGTTAGTGGTTGTATAACTGCTATTTTAGATTTGACACATGAATAAAGGTTGTTGTTGTTGTTTTGTTGCGGATTCAGTGGCCTTCCGTCCACACGTATCCGGCGAATTCGCTTACGAATCCGCAACTTTTTGAATCCGCTCTCCAGAGTGGAAATTTTTGAATGCGCTACGAGATTTTTTAATACGCTGACGTAACAGTATCGGATCCAGTCCTTAACCGCGCGAATATTTAAGATGGCGACCGAAATGTCATCGGTTCACTTGTACTTGGACTTATTTCAAGTCTAATAACGTGTTTACAGTTGAACTTGGCTTTGAAATTGGCCTTTGCACATGCTTTGTTAACGCCATTTAAAGAGGATCCCTGGGTACTAGGGCGAATCCGGATACGTGTGGACGGGCAAATACGATTCCAATACGCCACATGTGGACGCGAATATTTTCTAATCCGCAACAAAAAAGTTGCAGATTCCAAAATATCCGGATACGTGTGGACGGGGCCTTAGTGTGTGATACGGCCAAATTAAACAAAAGAAAACAAGGGCATTATTAAAGAAATAAAAAACGCGCCGAGTGCATTATTGAGTTATAAAGCACGCGGGAATTTTTAAGAACACGAGAGAAGTGCAAGGAAGCACGAGCCAAAGGCGAGTGCTTCTCGCACTTCTCGAGTGTTCTTAAAAATTCCCAAGTGCTTTATAACTCAATAATGCACGAGGAACAAGTTTTTTTATTTCTTTTATAAAATGAAAACGGTTTTAATGAAGCTTACGTCACGCGCGTGTTTTATCGAGTTATAATGAACTCGGTTTGACCAATCATAGCGCGCGCATTTCCTTGAGCATTTTATAAAGTGTAATAGTACGTACCATTCTACTAACTATTTCACGGGTTACGTAATCACTTTAAAAACAAGAAATGTTTCACTATTCGACTTTTCAAATTAAAAGAAAAAAAATTGGGGGTAAGGTGCACTTTAAATTATTACTCGGGATCTCAACTTATAACTTCTTTCTATAATTACATGTATTATTGTTTTTGTCCTGAACGTTGCGGCTGGCTTGAGATTCTTGCAATTTCGGACTTCGTTTTATGGGCAGCGTTAACTGGTCTATTCAAACACGATCTCAACTTTATAGGGGCGGACCATTAGAAATCTTGGGGGGGGGGACAATTACCCAAAAAAAATTCCTGCAAAGGAAAATTGTCTCAAAAAAAATTCATGCAAGCAGTTGACCATAAAAAAATAAAATCCTGCAAGCTAACTGAAATGTATATATTTATTTACTGGAACATACGAGAGTATGACATGCTCTCTGGTAGTAGAATTCATCAAAAAGCAACTTCAGGTTGAGTTAAATGCTGTTAAAAATTACCTGCTTCAAAGGTCTATCTGGCACATGTACCAATATCTTAATATAACCAAAACCTTGTTTTTGTACATATTTGAAAACGCTGTAAACATCATGGATTATGTAACCTGCTCTGCTACAGTTATCCGGTCCAGGACTGAACGCAACTATTTTTTAAATACATCACAGACAACCGTCACAGACAACCGTCCCGATTTCGTCGAGATTACCCCGATTTTCCTTGAAAATCCCGAATCCCGACCAATATGCGATCGCCGGGGATAGGAAAAACCCCGATTTTGACTTCTGTTCTGTCATTTTCGTCAAATTCTCATAATACTTACTACACAAAAAGACGAAATTGCGTATACTTAACTCTGATATCCAGATAAACTAAAGAAACAGCAAGAAATATAAAATGAAATCGAGTACTTGTATGTGGAGCCACACAAAAAGACGCAAAGCGACGAAAAGACACATCAATTTGCCAAACATTTTTGACAGAAATTGTTGTCTCAGAACACTAGAAATGGAGTTTCAGAGCATCAAGATTTCAAAATTTTCTGGTGGGGCAATGCCCCCAGACACCCTAGCGGCTCGCGCCTTCGGCGCTCGACCACTAGATTAGGGGTCATCCACTAGATTAGCCTTTGCTATTTGGATGATCCCAACTCACTCTCTATTTTTTGTTACATTTTTCTTTTATTCCTTAGCTGTACTTGTGTTTAGTTGCCTATGTAAATTTTACCTGTATGTCATGTAAAACTGAGCTGAGTTGAATAAATCATCTTGTCATCTTGTCATCACTCCATCCCAATTCTCCCCATTTTTCATGCAAAGGTTGGACAGTCTGACATTAGTTATGAATCCGGTTTTACTCAGTAAAACTGTACAGACTTAAATCTACTCTCCAGCGTTTAATACCAAAAATGGATTTGGCCAATAATAAACTTGGAGCTTGCACGCATTTATAAAGAAGATCTGAGAAAAAAAAACTGCAGAGCTTGCACCTCCCAAAAAGAAAACCCCACAGGAAACTCAGGCCAAAAAAAAAATTCATACACTGAACATTTTTTACTCCCCTCCCAGGATTTCTAATGGTCCTCCCCTTATAACTCGGGATGTCAACTTATAAAGTTCTAGTGATTTCAACTTATAACTCGGGATGTCAACTTATAATTCAGGATCTCCACTTATAACTCAGGGGCCGGATTCACGAAGCCCTCTTAAGTTAAGACATATCCTAAGTATTGTTTCTTAACAATAGTCTATTGTCATTCGAACAATAGGCTATTGTTAAGAAACAATACTTAGGATATGTCTTAACTTAAGAGGGCTTCGTGAATCCGGCCCCAGGATCTCAACTTATAACTCGGGACACGAAAGCATCCTAAATCCAAAGAGCCTCCTGAGATATAACTTAGGAGAGAACTGGTATTCACGAAGACCTCCTATTTTAAGACATGTCTTATTTTACTTCTCCTAAACTTAGGACCTCCTAACTTTTTAAGACATGTCTTAACTGGTATTCACGAAGACCTCCTAACTTAAGATATGTCTTAATTTTTCTCCTAACTTAGGAGATAAAAATTGACCTCCTAACTTATTAAAACATGTCTTGACGGGGGCTAAATTCGATTGTTGACGAGTTTTACGGCGATTTTCAGCGTGATTATTGTGTATCACAATAGTTACCGATTAGATAAACATTTCAAAGCATTATATTCCATGCATAAGAAAGATTAAGTATTTTCTAGTAATGTCAAACAACTTAACGGGTTTCACATTTCTTTCTCGTTGCAGAGTTATATTTCCTTTTTTCGTGAAAATAAGCCCTTGTATAAGAAATATCGAAGTAGACCTTATTAAAATGATGATGGATTTGTTTGTTGCTTTCTTTACTGACCATGAACAAAGATACTACCAGTTTTGCTATCTTAAATTCGAGATGAAATAAAGGTTATTGTATTGTCATTGTAACAACAATTTACACAATACAAAATATTCATT
This sequence comes from Cladopsammia gracilis, assembly GCA_022457155.1. NCBI lineage: Eukaryota > Metazoa > Cnidaria > Anthozoa > Scleractinia > Dendrophylliidae > Cladopsammia > Cladopsammia gracilis. Next base: position 6,384 of record JAJGOT010000561.1, on the reverse strand, counting down.
CATGTAATTTTCATAAATTATTATTCATAAGAGCGCGCCATATAAACTATCTCTGATTGGTTTACTTTTACTAATCGATAACTGCCCGCAACTATTAATCTTAGGAGACTGCTAAGTTACGCTTACCTTAGGATGGTCATAAGATATCGTTCGTGAATAGCACTTAGAACATATCTTAGGAAGCTCCTAAATTTTCTCTTAAGTTATATCTTAAAATATATCTTAGGTAGGATTTCGTGAATACGGCCCCAGGATCTTAACTTATAACTCGGGATCTCAACTTATAACTCGGGATCTCAACTTATAACTCGGGATCTTAAATTATAACTCGGATCAGTGTCGGATCTCAACTTACAACTCGGGAATGCAATGCGAATGAAAGATATACAAAATTCGTCTGATCATGTGACCTGACATTTTGCCCGAGAGTGCACCCTTTTCAAGGTCTGTAATCTGTCGGTCCTCTTTTGTCAGGATTAGTGCCAAGAAAACTTTACTTGCAACGAACTGATACATGCTTTCGAAAATTTGTTCAAAAGATAACACGACAATCGGAGTTTTAATATCCAAGCTACTTTGAAAAATCCTGTTAACAAAATTTGCGTTCGAGCGCAGTGGACTCGTGAACATGCAACTGCGTGCTCTCGCATATGAAGAGGAGTATGGCTTTCCAGGAACCGGGGCCAGAACTCTTCTCTTTTACGCATGATTACACAATCAAGGAAACTGAAGGCTCTGGGGATTTAAGATTGGTTAACACTCGTTTCCATCTCTCAAACTGACCTTGGACACCTTATGAGGTTTTACACAACGTAGTATTTTTTATCGTTATACCGTAGTACTGACGTACACGAAAACAGAACCCCATACCTGGAGAACTGAGAGAACAGAGCTCCGGTAGCGTTTTGGGGTTTAGCATTGATCTACAGTGTTTAGGGTTACTGCGCCTTTCAAAAGCCAACGGACCATGTGAAAAACAAATAAACAAAATGGATCTAAATCTACCAATCATAATGCACGAACGTGACCTTTTGAACTCACTGAAGTGAAGATCTGTTTCCTGAGAGGTAAGCTAAGATGATCGACGGCAGTGTAAAAAGCAACCGTTGGTGGAAATCCCATGCGCATGTTATTGAAAGGCGCAGTAAGCACTGATTTGAAAACGGTTAGCTTTCATTTATTGTTATGGGTAACTATATAAATATGTTAAAAATTACATCTCCCGGCAGCTAGTACATGTTGGTATAGTGGATAAGGATATTAGTTATGAAGCGAACGACTCGGGTTCGAGGCTTACACTATTCTGATCTTTTTTTCTAATAGTATAGTGAAGTTTTACTTCACAAGGAAAGGTCAGTTTTTTTTTTGGGGGGGGGGGATTGTGAAAATGTTCCAGGCTGAAATAAAAAAAAAACCGTGAGGATGTTCGGGTTTTTAAAATATTATGGTTAGCAACCTTCCTTAGCACTAATTTGGTAGTTAAGCTACCCCACCCCTTAAATCAATAGAAAAGCAAACTCAGTCTCTGTACCTCCGACTAATTTTATTTCAACTTCCATCTGAACTAGAAAGTTCTCAAATCACTAACATTTGGAAGCATAATTATATTTCTCTTTTGTTAGCAAAAAAATACACAAAGGCATCCTCCCTACCGATGTTATTTTACACAAGAATCTAAAATCCTCTGATACCACCTGCTTAGCAAAATGTATAAAGTCAGTTAGATCTTCTGTACTTTGTGTTGTCGAGACGTGTGTACCTCTAACGTACAGCTATTTCAATTAACATTGTTGGATCAAAAAGACAACGTGACAAGACGGCAAGCAAGCATTTTTTAATGAATACATTTATCGATATCAGCCAGCTTCGCCCGTAGCGGAAATTTCTGGCCTTTCTTCCATGATATCGCACCAGAAAACGCAAACTTACACAGATTGCAGTCTTGTCACGCGACGTCGACGCTTCTTTCATCCGACTGAAATAGCTGCACAGAGATGAAATAATTATAAACCACATTGAAGTCATTGAATTTGCAGAAACAATAACTTTAAGGATTTGAGTGTCTGCAACATATAGCAGCTTAACAAATTTCTGATATCAGGCACCCTAACCAAGGTAGCCTGCAAGCAAGCTCTCGGTCGCTCCTACATTGGGTGTTTCATACGACTATTCAAATATCTCAAAGACCCAGTTGCGTTGCTAACTGCACAAGCTGACACGTGGTACAACTTAGTAGTCAAACAATGCCATTTGCACGATGACGTCTTAAGACTACAACTACCAGAATCCTTCAGTTTTTTGTTTTGTAGTGCAAATTAGGGCTATTGTTAGGATTACAAAATTTAAATAAGAAAGGAAAAACGAAATGAACTCTGGTAGTTGTAGTCAAATGACGCCATTGTGCAAATCACCTCTATTTGCCCATAACCTGCGATCAGGCGGTTTTTTTTTTTCGGAGGGAAAGTCGGCGTAGAGCGGGTAGGGAAGAAAAGAGGGGAGGGGAAAAAAAGAACATAATACACTTTGTTTGCACCCAAATTTTGCATAAACTATTGTTTTGAAATGCTCTTGAGAATATACAGTCCTCCCAAGAGCATTTACAAACAATAGATGGTTTTCACTTCACCTTCAGTCCTGTGGGACTCAAATGACAAAAGCCATGGCGGTGTACAAAACAAAAGTCTTTTGTAGTTGTACACCAATATGGCCGCCGTGACCATCTATAGTTAAAGCAAATTAGTATCACCCAACTAGTGGACTAATGCAAATCCTGCATTTTGATTGGCTACGCTACTAGGGGTCTAATAGTAATAGTCATCGAGTAGCGAAATTCGCCGGTTTTATTTTTCGTTTTATTCCCAAATAAATATTTCTTCAACTTGCAATTGCTTTTTTGTATTACTGCCTTTTTCTGTCCGACTAGTTGGGTGATACTAAAACAATTAGACCCTTCGCCCTCAAGGGCCACGGGTCAATAGCCCATTCGGCTTCGCCTCATGGGCTATTGACCCGTAGCCCTTTCGGGCTACGGGTCTAATTGTTAAATAGCCCAATTTCGATATATTAAAATTCAACTTGAAACAAAAGACATCACTATGAGGCTTAGGGGAATGATAGTAGAGATTTATATAGTTTATTCCCCTAAGCCTCGTAGTGATGTCTTTTGTTTCAAGGTGAATTTTAATATATCGAAATAGGCCATTTGCACGATGACGTCATTTGACTACTACTACCAGAATCCTTCAGTTTTTTGTTTTGTAGTGCAAATTAGGGCTATTGTTATTTAAACCGCACTGGGATTACAAAATTTAAATAAGAAAGAAAAAACGAAATGAATTCTGGTAGTAGTAGTCAAATGAAGTCATCGTGCAAATTGCCTATTGGGCTATTTGGGGGGCAAACAAAGTGTGTTATGGGAAATTCGAAAATAGAGAATAGGCATGTTTTTCAGTGTAGGTTTAGCCTGTATTCATAAGGTATGACATTTTTTATGTCTTTTGGTCCTGGCACGAGCCATGCATCATCTTCTCAACACTATAATTTGCATAATTAATGCCTTTTCGTAAACAATTACTGGTGCAACATTTTTTTTTTGTATTTGTAACATGACCTACATGTAATTTCCATTTGATTCATTGTCTTTGGTTTCTTTTATTCCAGAACATGCCGTGCCCAAGCATAGGTTGGCTACATGTTTTCTAAATTCCATTATACAACTAAAACAATGGAGATGAAAATAATTTGAATGTATTACATCAATGTGAGGCTAAACCTGCACATTGAAGACTATTGTGGGCTTTTTAGAAAAGGCTTATTTCAAATTATTTGTAGGTTATAATAAAATATATAATGAAAACAGATGGCCATTTCAAATGAACCAGACAGACAGAAGAACTTCTTCACTGTCATGTAATCAGCAATTTTTTTGTGAGCTGAAGAAAAGTGAGATCTTTCTTCAACATGAACCATAGTTAATAGAACAAACTGGTTATGAAACTCAGTCAGTCCAATGTTATACGTTTTTGTTCTCCATTTCTTTTGTTCGTTTGCCTTGACCGTGCACAAAACACAAAAGGTATTGAAATGCAAATGAGCAACTGACCAGTAGAAACATTTGGGCTCACACGTTAAACAAAACAATGTGCAGTGTCACGGTTCATTCAACATAAAACAAAGAAGCTTTTATGTTCTTTTGAAATTTTTGAGCTTCATAACCAGTTTGTTCTATTAATTATGGATGAACCAATAAGCACATTTATAAGGCAGGTGGTTTGACGAAAAATGACCAGAACCTCTTTAATAATACTGCTATTACTGTGTAAACTGCACTGTAACAAAATGTGCCTATTTTGTCAAAATGATTGAAATTTTAAAAAGGCCTAGTCCTGAAAACAAGCAACAACGACTGGCAAAAGCAAAAACTATATTGGGGCCATCTGTTTTCTTCATGCAAATGGCCCTATTGTGTTTTTGTGGCACACATTTTGGCATGTTGGCATCAACAACTACCAACAATGCATGCAACTTGAAACACCTCTTCCTTGCAAACGTGCACCACTGCATTATGTTGTGATAAATGTTTTGCAAGATATTATCTGTGCCAACCACACCTTACTACCCACAAGAGAAGAACTAAACATGACTAAAAATAAAGAGTAAACTGAATCAAGTTTGTCATAAACATTGAACTTAAGTTTACTTATTATGTAGCCTATTGACAACAATAATAAGTAAATGAATGTTTCCAATTCAATAAACCAGACAATTAATGTCTTAATGAGCTAATAAAAATATTAACCTCACTGCAATATACCATGTGATTATATTACCCATTATCATTTTCAACAGGCAACTTACCGACAACCCACTAACAACCTGCCAAAAACAACAGTTTACAGACTTACGGCCAACACTTTTACCCAAGACTTGCCAAAACTGTTGGTTGAAGACAGACAGACTGATGATGAAAAGTCAGTCAACAGTCAACCAACAGATAGCTGCTAAACAGATCTATTTTTTGGAGAGCAGTTCTTCAAAATTACCAATTTTTTTTTAATGAGAATCAAGTTTGTTGCACTGGCAATTATACGTATCAGCTTGCAATAATTACACTTTTATGCACAACTTTGTTGATTTGACTCATAGCTTGTCACCTTAATCAATATACAATTTCCAGACTTCTTGATCTTTGCAACTGATTCTGTATGCTATTTTGGTGCCACAACTTTAAACTTTGTAATTTTCTTTGCCTTCAACTAAGGCTGTTGAGAGCTCACAAATGAACCATGGATGCTATCACCTAGTAAACAGGAGTAATAATAATAAATTGTCCTACTGTGCAAAAAAGTCACATCTGTCATTGACCAAGAGTCCATGACTTTAAAGTCAACATTGTCTGACTCATCTTAATTGAAGGAAACACCCAGAATTAAATTCACTCTAGATACTTATCTGTATCACAACTCTGTCAACATTACAATCACCTTTGAAATGAACAAATTATTTTCAAATCAGCAAAAGTTGGACATTTTTTGTATAAATAATTTAGTTCATCACATTGCTCAAGAACTGCTATCAAACTACTTGATGGACTTGCCCTATTTTACATAATTTCACCTTTCCTTATGTGAAACCATTTAATGGTCTCACATACGAAACTCAGCACAGAAATTAAATTGCAGCTGATTAACAGAAAAGCAGTCATTTGAGTGAGTAGTTTCAATAATAACAAAAAAGATGGGAAAACATACTTAAATCAACCCACAATGGCAACATGAAATTCCACTATCGAGTGAAGCTGAGTATCTACATTATAAATCAAAATAATATTCATAACAGAATTTATAGTAAACTTAAATCATAAATTAATATGTTCAGAGTTTACAGTGGCAAACTCACTATAAGACTAAAATCTTATTGAGAAAAAAATTAATATCATGAACCTAATAAATTATTGGTAACTGCAAGGAATGATGACTTTTGTATTCATAATGCAAAGTTTTAAAAATACAGGTATTAAATTGTGAATAAAATTGTCTGCACTGGCCCTGGTTCAAGCAAGGTATTCCCGGATGATTATTTTTATCTCTGCTGATCATGATCTATCGTCATTGTGATTTCAAAACTGTAGATCAAACAATTTATGATCATCACCTGTAAGGCTGTTGGTAGCCCAACTTTAATAACATTACAAAGATGAAATAAAAACTGATTTGTAATAGTAATTGGACTGAATGGAGTACAATTCAGGGAGTAACGAGCATGATTACCCCTGAATTGTACGACACAAAGTTCAATTACTAATTAATCGAATCAATAACAAAATTTGAGATTAAAAAGTCTATCCAGTATGTGGAGTTTTTTAAACTCAAAACGTCAAGAATA